>JAESUZ010001127.1:0-181123 GCA_017311185.1 Proteles cristata cristata | reverse complement strand
TACAAATTTTTGGATAGTTTGTTCTAGTTTTGAGAAGTATGCTCGTGCAATTTGATTGGAATTGCATTGAATGTGTAGAGTGCCTTAGGTAGTAATGACATCTTAACTATATTTATTCTTCTTATCCATGAGCATGGAATGTTTTTCCATTGCTTTGTGTCTTCTTCAATTTCCTTCATAAGTTTTCTATAGTTTTCATCACACAGATCTCTTGTATCCTTGGTTAGGTTTATTCCTAGGTATTCTATGGTTTTTGTGCAATTGTGAATGGGATCAGTTTCTTGATTTCTTTCTGTTGCTTCATTGTTGGTGTATAAAAATGCAACTGATTTCTGTACGTTGATTTTGTACCCTGCAACTTGGCTGAATTCTTGGATCAGTTCTAGTAGGCTTCTGGTGGAGTCTGTCGGGTTTTCTATGTAGAGTATCATGTCATCTGCGAAGAGTGAAAGTTTGACTTCCTCTTTGAGTTGGCTCATTTTCTAAAGCCTCTAAAAGAATACAAGGTAATGGTACATTTTTAATATCATCCTTTCAAGTTATATATTAGAGAATAAAAAGATATCATCCTTTCAAGTTATATATTAGAATATAAAAAGAATGTACGTCAAACACCCAGATGTGCCTACAAAAAGCCTTTCTTGTTTCTTCCAGCTGGATTAGGTGTCCCAACCATTGTATCTTTATGATTCCTTATTAGAGCACTCATGGCATGATGTTATTTTCCTACTTGGTATCTACATAGTCAGTATATGTGGGTTGGAACGTACGTCTGTCTTATTTGCCATTAATATTTGCACTAGCACAGTGCATGTTTACATAGTATGTACTTTATAGATACTAACAAAGGATGAAAGTCAAAAAAACAAACCATCTTTGGTAATGAGATGAAAACCTGTGATAAAAGCACTTGCTTGCATGCTCTCTCTTTTTCTCTCTCCTGTCACTTACTTGCTTTTTATCACCTAGGGTAAGAATAGATAGAAGAGGGTAATACAACAATAATCTATTCTGTATTTACAGAAATGTATTTTAGTAGTCCTCTCTCCTCAGTATTTTAATCATAACCAATGATATTAACGATACAGCTCAATTTTCCTTTGCAACTTTTAAACAGGTCAAAGAAAGTATCTGTTCCATCAACTGTGATATCCAGAGTGATTGGAAGAGGAGGCTGTAATATTAATGCCATTCGGGAGTTCACTGGTGCACACATAGATATTGATAAGCAGAAAGACAAGACGGGAGACCGGATAATAACTATAAGGCAAAATTTTGTCTCTTTTTTTTTTCTCTCTTTGTGTTTTATTGCACTATACTTTAATGAAATGCAAGCATTTGAATTTTCAGTGGAGCTTTGTGTTTAATAGCATACTTGTTTAAAATGGGAATTTGATTGTTTGAGAAGAAAACCTTTCCAATTTTTTCCCTCTAATAAATATGCTCTGCTCTTATGAAATATTTCAAAGGGCTTTAAAGGAATTTTTCTTTTGTGAGTGTGTGACAAAGATTGAGATAATCTTTTCCTGACACAAACCGTTCATACAGCAGTCTTAAAATTTTATTCTGAGACTTTTTAAGAAGGAATAGGTTTCTTACCCATTTTAAGCAGTAGGTTTCCCTTTTGCCCTTAAATTAGCTTTTGAGATTTATCATTCTGAGTTTGTATCCTTAGAATATGAAGTCAGTAATAGATTCAAATCTGAAATGGGTATTTGTCTTATATTGCAGATGTCTGTACCTTAATCCTCTTTAAATAAAGATATGATATTCTAAGAAATCATAAGTTTATGAAAGGCAGGTACCCCTTGACAGGGGCTGGTAGTTACCTAGTCTACCTCAAAGGAGGCAGTTAGCCATCTCTGTTTTATATTTATCCTCCTCTCGTATCTAATTTTTCCCCTCTCTTGGGATAGGTGGGTAGTCCCAACCTGCTTTATCTAGACAAGAGGGAAGCAGATACCTTCTATGAGTAATTTCCCTCTTAGGGTTTCCTTAAGGCTTTCCTTGCAATCAAATACTTACCTGAAGATTTAACACTAGGGTTTGACCTGGTGGCCATTGTTGGCACTGTCAGGGTTCCTCTCTCATTCTGAGACATCTTTCCAGAGGAAGTGTGAGAATCATTCTACTAATAGAGGTTAGTCAGAGGTGGGGGTCATAGATGGAGTTATCTTAGGTACCAGGACTTAAAATAAAATACTATTTTTTTACTCCGTTTTTTTGTTGTTGTTCTTTGTTTACTTCTATTGCCGTTAACATTGATCAACTGTTTAATTATAGTATCATTATGGATTACATAGACTTTTAAGTGCAGTGGTTTTTCTAACTGTAACGTGTTTTACGATGGGAAAATGATTTCTTAGTCTAAGGAAACAATAGTAAAATGTGTTTTTGAAAAGTCCTTTGAAAAACATAGCAGCATGCCAGGACAGCTTATTGTTCAGTGTAGAATACCTCAAGAATAGTCAGAAAATGGCTGCTTTACTTTAGTTATTTGTTCTCTGTGTGTATGTGTACACTCACATGAATGAATTTAGGCTGTACCTATTAAAAAGTAGGGGAAATTGGACCTAACTTTTTCTTCTTGGTCAATTTACAGGGGTGGCACTGAATCAACAAGACAGGCAACTCAGTTGATCAATGCTCTGATCAAGGATCCAGACAAAGAAATTGATGAACTTATTCCAAAGAATCGTTTGAAAAGCTCCTCAGCAAATTCCAAAATAGGGTCATCAGCACCTACCACCACTGCTGCTAACAGTTCCTTAATGGGAATTAAAATGACGACTGTAGCTCTGTCATCAACATCTCAAACTGCCACAGCACTCACGGTGCCTGCAATCTCTTCTGCATCTACTCATAAAACCATTAAGAACCCAGTGAATAACGTGAGGCCTGGTTTTCCAGTTTCTCTTCCATTAGCATATCCTCCTCCACAGTTTGCACATGCTTTGCTTGCTGCTCAGACTTTCCAGCAGATCCGTCCACCAAGGTTGCCCATGACCCACTTTGGAGGTACTTTTCCACCAGCTCAATCCACTTGGGGTCCTTTTCCTGTCAGGCCTTTGAGCCCTGCCAGAGCTACTAACTCGCCTAAGCCTCACATGGTGCCTCGCCATAGCAATCAGAATAGCAGTGGTTCTCAGGTGAATTCAGCAGGTTCTTTAACTTCAAGTCCAACAACTACAACCAGTTCATCAGCTTCAACGGTGCCTGGTACATCTACAAATGGCAGTCCAAGTTCACCTTCTGTCAGAAGGCAGCTTTTTGTCACAGTTGTGAAGACATCCAACGCCACCACAACAACAGTCACAACCACAGCAAGCAACAACAGCACTGCACCCACAAATGCCACATATCCTATGCCTACTGCCAAAGAACACTACCCAGTATCATCCCCATCTTCCCCGTCACCACCAGCCCAGTCAGGAGGGGTTTCGAGAAACAGCCCTTTGGATTGTGGAACAGCATCTCCAAATAAAGGGGCATCTTCCTCTGAACAGGAAGCAGGTAGTCCACCAGTGGTAGAAACAGCAAACAGTAGACTTTCAAACAGCAGCAGTTCTTCTGGGAGTTCATCAGTTCATTCTACTCAGCAACAACCTCCGGGATCTGTTTCTCAGGAGCCAAGACCACCTCTTCAGCAGTCTCAGGTTCCTCCCCCGGAAGTTAGAATGACTGTTCCTCCTTTAGCAACAACAAGTTCTGCTCCAGTGGCGGTGCCTTCTACTGCCCCAGTGACTTACCCTTTGCCTCAGACACAAATGGGATGCTCCCAGCCTGCTCCTAAAATGGAAACCCCTGCTATTAGACCACCCTCTCATGGCACAACGGCCCCTCACAAGAATCCAGCTCCAGTGCAGAGTTCATCTGTTGCAGTCCTAAGTGTCAATCACATTAAAAGACCTCACAGTGTTCCCTCCTCTGTCCAGCTACCTTCAACCTTAAGTACACAAAGTGCTTGTCAAAATTCAGTACATCCAGCAAATAAGCCTATTGCTCCCAATTTCAGTGCCCCCTTACCATTTGGGCCCTTTAGCACATTGTTCGAAAATAGCCCTACTTCTGCTCATGCCTTCTGGGGAGGATCTGTTGTTTCATCTCAGTCAACGCCAGAATCTATGCTATCAGGAAAATCCTCATATTTGCCAAATTCAGATCCTTTACATCAGTCTGATACTTCCAAAGCTCCAGGTTTTAGACCACCATTACAGAGACCCGCTCCAAGTCCCTCAGGTGAGTTTGTATTTTCTGACATTCTGCAGCTGTTCATTTATACAAGTGTCAGGAAAACTTCTGGTCGTTTTCTAATATTTTTATTCCATGAATGGGCCAGATAGACAGAGATTGCTGTATTCGCTAATTCATATGCTGTTTTGAGTATTGGATGTGTTGAGTATGGTGTTTTTATTTTTTTGTTATTACTTATGTTTGCTTATTTTGAGAGAAAGAGACAGTGTGAGTGGGGGAGGGGCGGGGGTGGGGAGAATCCCAAGCAGGCTCTGTGCTGGCAGCAGCAGGACTCGAACCCACAAAACCTTGAGATCGTGACCTGAGCCAAAACCAAGAAGAATAGGATGCTCAACTGACAGAGCCACCCAGGTGCCCCAAGTATGGTGTTTTTTTTTTTTTAAAAAATCTTTTTAGAAATCACAATGGATTTTATCTTGAATTTCCCATAGATAAATTTCTTTATCAAATATATTTTCTCTCAAAAGAAAGCAGTCTCCTTTAATTGGTTAAAATAAGTTAAAATTTAAGAAGTTTTATTTCAAAAAAATAATAAAGCTTTGTAAAATTTGATTTCATTTCCATCTTTTTTGTTTTTAAAATAATGAGAAAAACAGGGGTCCCTGGGTGGCTCAGTCAGTTAATTGTCTGACTTTGGCTTAGGTCATGATCTCACTGTCCATGAGTTCGAGCCCTGCATCCAGCTCTGTGCTGCCAGCTCAGAGCCTGGAGCCAGCTTCCGTTTCTGTCTCCCTTTCTTTCTGCCCCTCTCCCACTCATGCTCTGTGCCTCTCTAAAAAATAAACATTTTTTAAAAAGGAAAAATTAGAAAAATATAGAGCCACATAGTTTTAATAAGGTAGTTACTAATCATATGTGCTCCTTAAATTAAAATTAAATAAAATTAGAAATTCCTCGTGGTCAAACTAGCCATATTTTTAAAAAATTTATTTTCCAGTTTTACTGAAATAAAACTGACGTACATCACTGAGTAGGTTTAAGATGTAGAGCATAATAATTTAACTTACATTGGGAAATGATTACCATAAGAAGTTTAATTAGCATCCATCATCCTATTGTACAATAAAAAAGAGGAAAAAAATTATTTTCCTTGTGATTTCTTTTCCTCTTAGGACTTTACTCTCTTTTAACAACTTTCATATATATCATGCAGCAGTGTTAACTATAGTCATCATGTTATACGTTATATCCTTAGTACTTATTTATCCTGTAACCAGAAGTTAATACCTTGGTCACCTTCCTCCAATTCCCCTTCCTGCCACCTCTAGTAACCACAAATCTGATCCCTTTTTCTCTGTATTTGTTTGGTTTTAGATTCCTCATATTGAGATCTTACAGTATTTGCCTTTCTCTGTCTGACTTATTTCACTTACCGTAATTCCCTCCAGGTCCATCCATGTTGTTACAAATGGTAGCATTTCCTACCTTTATACGGCTGAGTAATATTCTTCTCTCTCTGTATGTGAGTTGGGGGTGGGGTGTGTGGTGTGCGTGCATGCACAATATTTTTATCTATTCATCTGTTGATGGACACCTTGGTTGTTTCCATGTCTTGGCTATGGTAATAATGCTGCCGTGAACATGGAAATGCAGATATCTTTTTGAGTTAATGTTTTTGTTTCCCTTGATATATTTCCAGAAGTGGAATTGCTGGTTCATATATAGCAGTTCTATTTTTGATATTTTGCGGAATCTCCACACTGTTTTTCATTGTGGCTCTAAGCTGGCCATATTTCAAGTGTTTAATAAGCACATATGGCTAGTGGCTACCATAGTGGAAAGGACAGATACATCTTTTTACATAGAAAGCTCTATTAATTAAACAATGCTGATATTTATAGAGAGTGTTAAAATCTCCTAGTTGTGAGTTGTTGCTTTTTTTTAACTTTTTACTTTGAAATGTTTTTAAATTTATAAAAGAGTTCTTCTATAATTACCCCATCTTCCCCTAATGTACATATTTTATATAATCCTTTATTTTTTTAAACTAAGAAGTTAATATTTGTATGGTATAATTAACTAGACTACAGACTTTATTCAGATTTCACCAGCTTATCCAATAATGTTCTTTTCCTGCTGCAGTGTCCAATCCAGGATACCAAGTTGCCTCTAGAGCTATGTAGTTTAATAGGAACATTTCAAACAATTAAAGATAAGCCAAAGCAGAGATAGATAAACTATTGCCTATGGGCCAAATATGGCCTGCTGCCTCTTTTTACATTTGTAATTTTTAAAAACTGAGATTCAACAATAGTGTAAGTTTTTTTTAATGATTAAAAATATTTTTAAAAATAATATGTGAAACAAAAAAATAGGAAATTGAAATTTCAGTGTTCATAAGTAAAGTTTTATTGGAACTCAGCCATGGCCATTCATGTTCATACTATCTTGTAGTACTTTCATGCTTAGATGGTAGCCTGAAAATATTTACTATTCAGCCTTTTGCAGCAGTGTTGCCAACCTGATTTGTGTTACTGAAGAGATGACATTGTGGGACTAAAATTTTCTAAATTTAATGGGAACTGAATATAATTTTTACCTCTTCCTATGACATGTGAATACAATGTAATGAACATGGTCAGTAAATATTATTTTGCTGGGGGCAGATTGAAATATTTATGTATACTTACAAAAGAACACAATTTCTCTTGAGTACTAAAATGTTAGAATAAATATAATTTAATTTTAAAAGATCATGATATGCCAGTGCATTGGAAATGTTTTTATATTTCATATTTGTGATAGTTTGAATTTATTGAAAATACTTCAGTTTTCAAGAAATGTGAATTCTAGGTAATGTGTTAAGAAAGACTAAAATTAACATTTAGAGAAAAAGGAAATGAATTCTTATTTTGTGAAAAGGTATGGAAAAAAGGCCAGCTCTATTAGGGAAGTGAGGTTTTGGAGGGTGTACAGTTGATTAGAGAGCCAAAGTTAGCACTGAAGTTTAATTTGAGAGTGTATAGGGGAATACTACTCAATTCAGGTCAGCAAAATAGGCATGTCTGCCTTCACAGTTCTATTCAACAATACTAACCAATATGCAGTACCATCATCCCAAATATGTCCAATATGCCGGTGTTTCTTTTTTTTCCTTTTCATCCAAGGTTCAGTCACGGTTCACACATTGCTTTAGGCTATTTTGTTTCTGTAGTCTCTCCTAGTATAAAATCTCCCTACCTGCCTTTGTTTTTCTTGACATGAATCCTTTGAAGAGTCTAGTTGTTGTGAAGAATGTCCCACATTTTAGATTAGACTCATGTGGTTTTTTTAGCCCATGATTACATTCAAGTCAACATTTTTGGCAGGAACATCAAATGGGTGATGTTTAAACCTCACACTGCATTACATCAGGAGGCGTTCAATGAAGATTGTTTCACTATTAGCTATACGAAGTTTGGTCACTTAGTTAAGATGCTGATCATCAAATCTGTCCACTGTAGAAGTATAGCTGTGTGTTTTTCCCCTATAGTTGTTTTTTAGACTTTTTTTTTTTTGCATATATGTGATTGAGTTTATTATAAAAGTAAGAAAAAATGGGGTTTAGAGTGCCTGGATGGCTCAATTGGTTGAGCATCCGATTTCAGTGCAGGTCATGATCTCACGGTTCGTGGGTTCAAGCCCCATGTGGGGCTCTGTGCTGACAGCTCAGAGCCTAGAGCCTGCTTCAGATTCTGTGTCTCCCTCTCTCTCTGCCCCTCCCCCCACTCCTACACTGTCTGTCTTTCTCAAAAATAAATAAACATTTAAAAAGAGAAAAAATGGGGTTTGAGATAGGAAGGATACAGCTGGATATGGATTTTCTTACCGGGCCTACTATCCACAGGCCTCTGCAGCCCGGCCACTGGTCTACCCAATTCTTTTGTATTAAGAAGTTGATCTCGCAAGTAATTTCTATGTTGTAGATCCACCGGCAGGTTTCACAGCTTCCCCTGTCATTGGTGACAGGGCTTTTGATAGTACTGCCATTGCTTAATGTCCTCAATGAGCCCATCCATGGTGAGAATTCTGTTTAGGGTCCTGTATGCACCTTCTACCTTTCCCTTCCTGTACCATCGCAGTCCTGGCAATGAACTTCAGATGTTTGCCATGACCTTGGGATTTAAATCTTCACTCTGCAGGACTCCATGCCCTCTGGAGCCAGCTGCAGGGAACCTAGCTCCTACACTTTATTTTTTGAATAGCACTTTTAGGTTCATAGGTAAGTATAGAGAAAATTGAAAGAAAAGTACATAATTTCCTACATATCTCCTGCCCCCAACAGGCATAGCAACTTCCATTATCAATATCCCCAACTACATTTGTACATTTGTTAGGATTGATGAACCTATATCAATACATCCTTATCAAAGTCTTAGGCTTTCATTAGGGTTCACTTTTGGTGTTCTGCATTCTATGGGTTTGAACACATGTTTAGTGACATGTATCCACCAATATAGTATCATGCGGAGTGTTTTCAGTGTCATAAAAATAGTCTCTGTTTTGCCTAATCCCTCTTTCCTTTCCTTTCTTAGTTTTTTTAAAGATAAGCTTCTATGTAATTCCTTGGCTCTTAGGCAGTTGAAATTCCAATGTTAATATTAAATCTACATGTATTCTATAATTCATTAAGGTATCATATTAAAATTAAATATAAAAGTAATTTTCCTTGATAATTGTTCCTTTTTTATAGTTATCTTTATAGAGGGGAAATGATAAGTCAGTAGATTGTAAGAAATAAGCAAGGAGAAATCTGAAATATTTGGAGGTCTTTTAGGGGACTCTTGGAATTTTGGGGTTTTTAAAAAATTTTTTCCTCTTACAGGTAATTGTTTTATCTTCTGTATTACAGGTATTGTCAATATGGACTCACCATATGGTTCTGTAACACCTTCTTCTACACATTTGGGAAACTTTGCCTCAAACCTTTCAGGAGGTCAAATGTATGGACCTGGGGCACCCCTTGGAGGAGCACCCGCAGCTGCTAACTTTAACAGACAACATTTTTCCCCACTTAGTTTGTTGACTCCATGTTCATCAGCATCGAATGGTGAGTATTATACATTGTAATTCCACAGGAAGAGTTTGTATATGTTTCCTCCAGAGCAATAGGTTTTAAGTAGGAAAAGACAAAAGATGACTTAAGAGCTATGAACGAGTCTTAAATATATCAAGACTAATGAAATGGGAACAGAGGAGCAAACATTTTTATAAATAGCGAATGATTAAAAAGTCAAATACATTATGATTTTTGAATGTTTTTTTTTTTTTTACCTGCTTATAGAGGTAAAATCACTGCTTAGTTTTTCCTAGACTCCTCTTAACATTAATTTTTATCCCTAAATATATAACAGATCTGGATCAGTGTCTTCTATGTTGAGCTGAAAGTAAACCATGATAGGAATAAACATATTTCTTAAGATATACAGAATAAATTTTGGTTTTCATCTTCATGAAAAAATAGGAATTGGGAGAAAAGGAGTTAAAATTTCAACATGACTGGTCATTGAAAAGGGTTAACCTAAGGGGTGGGTGCTTGGGTGAGTCAGTCAGTCAATTGATTTTTCCTCAGGTCATGATCTCACAGTTCCTGGGATTGAGCCTCACATCTGGGTCTGTGATATCAGCTTGGGATGGATTTGGGATCCTCTCTCTCTGCCCTCCCCTGCTCATGTGCACACATGCTCTCTCAAAATAAATAAATAAACTTAATAAAAAATAATACTAACCTGAAATTTTTTGGTAGTAAATCCTTAAAATAGAATGGATTCTCAGAAGCAGAGAATGTTTTTATGCATAGTAAAAATATACTTACTGGCATTAATGTTTATTTAGGAAATAAATTTAGAAATTTTGGAATGAAATTCACAAAGTATAGGTTGTTTTGCCCTACAGTTTCGCTGCGTGAGCTTTCCATTGTTTTTTTGTTTGTTTGTTTTTGTTTTTTGTTTTTTGTTTTGATTTTATGTTCATTTGATTTTTGTTTTTATTGAAAAAGCATTGTGCTTTTTGTAACAGTACAACCAGTATAGGTTCAGTTTTCTAATACATTGCTAATTGATACGGAATATCACTGAAGCCATTCAAAGTTTCAAAAAGTTTCAGAAATTTTCAAACTTTTAGAAAAATTGAAAGACTATTTTAAGAAGCATCCATATTCCTTTCAAGTGGTAATTCCTTAAAATTAGCAATTTTGTAAACATTTTGCTCCATTTTATTTTATCTTCGTTTTATATTGTAACCATTTGAAAGTAAGGTTCAGATATGACACTTACGACCCAAAAACTTTAGTGTGCATCTTGAAAATAAGGACATTTTCTTCCACAGCCACATACCATTATCAAATATCTAATGTGTTAACAGTAAGTTAGTAATAGCACATCTTGTGCACTTCCTATTTAGATATCCTCAATTGCCCTAAAACATTTTTTCCCCTTTGAACCTTACACTCAAGGTAAATGTATTACATTAGACTGTGTCTCTCAGGTCTACCTTAAAAACTAATTTTAAACTTGTAAGAATAGTACAAAGAACCCTTGTTTTTCTCAGATTCACCAATTGTTAACATGTTGCCACATTCTTCTCTCGTTTTCTGGGTGTGTGGTGTATAGAATTTTTTTTCTGAATCATTTTAAAGTTAGTTGCAGATACCAAGCTAGTTTTCCCTGAATACTCTAGATGATAATATTTCTTAAAAATAAGAATATTCTCAGGGCACCTGAGTGGCTGAGTCAGTTAAGCGTCTGCCTTTGGCTCAGGTCATGATCTCACGGTTCATGGGTTCGAGCCCCGCATAGCGCTCTGTGCTGACAGCCAGCTCAGGGCCTGAAGCCTGCTTCAGATTCTGTGTCTCCCTTTCTCTCTGACCCTCCCCTGCTCAAGCTCACTCTCTCTCTCTCTCAAAAATAAATAAAAACATTAAAATTTTTTTAAAAAGGATATTCTCTGCCACAGCTATGGTACAATTAGCAAATTCAGCAAATTTTACATTGGACAATATCTAATAAATATTCTGTATTTACATTTTGCCAAGTGTCCCAATAATACATTTATTATTTTCTCTCATCTAAGATTCAAATCAGGATCACAAATTACATTGACTTTCATGTTTTTTTAGTGTCAAATATTCTGAAATTGTTCCCTCAGCCTTTCTTTGTCTTTCAAAGAAAGGCATTTGAAGAGTACAAGTCAATGGTACTCTGGTATTTTTTCATGATTAAATTTAGGTTAAGTGTTTTTGACAGAAATATTAGCATATAGTCAATGTTGTATCCTTCTCTCAGAAGATAGAAAATGTTAAGTTTTTGCCATTATTGGTACTATTAATTTTGAATCATTTTGTTAAGATCATGTACATCAGGTTCCTGTACTGTCAAATTATAATTTTTCCCTGTGTAATAAGTAATCTGTGGAGAGTTTCTCTGAGACTGTGTTCTTACTCCTTGGCATCCTTTCATGCAGACTGTAAGAGAATAGGGGAAGAAGTAGCACTTGTCTGAGTAATATTAAAATTTTGCTTCTGAAATGCTGTTAATGTTGATAGATTTCAAAAAAAAAACCACCCAACTTTGTTGAAGGAAAATGCTAAAATTGAACATAAATAGAAACAAACTTATCTGTATTTCAAATTATTAACATAAACCTTCTAAAAGAAAATAATCCAGGGGCGCCTGGGTGGCTCAGTGAGTTGGGTGTCCAGCTCTTGATTTCAGCTCAGGTCATGATCTCATGGTAATGGAATCAAGCCCTGTGTTGGGCTCTTGTGCTGTCAGCACAGATCCGGCTTGAGATTCTGTCTTCCTCTTTCTCTGCCCCTTCCCTGCTTATACTCTGCCTCTCTCTCAATAATAAAGAAATAAACATTAAAAAAAACAATAAAACAACCCAAAAACTTCTTGAACATAGTACTTTATATACCCTTCACTCTAAAGACATAGATTTCAAACAGATATTCAAATCTGCTTAGGACAGACAGACAGAACCCTGTGGAATTGGATTAGAATTAGAGGATCACTGTGAACTCATGAGTTTTCAATTATCTGTATATTAGAATGAGTCCTATAAAATTACATTTTCCCTCCAGTGCTATCTACTGAAAGGGCCTCGAAGCAATTAATCTTTAATAGCAATGAGCACATCCAGTGTCCAGATCCATCTATTAAATATTTTTGTCCACTGAAAGAAACTCTGTTTTTTGTTGTTGTTGTTGTTGTTTTGTTTTGTTTTTTTAAGAGAGTGAGCACATGAGCACAAATGGGGGAGTGGGGCAGAGGAAGAGAGAGAGAAAATCTCAAGTAGACTCCACACTCAGCACAGAGGCTAACATGGAGCTTGATCCCACTACCCTGAGATCATGACCTGAGTCGAAATCAAAAGTCTGATGCTCAGAGGACTGAACCACCCAGGTGCCCCAGAAACTAGGCTTTCTTAGCTGATTCCAGAGTTGGGGAAGGGAAAGAAGTAAGGGAACCTGCAAAGTCTATGGTGTTAGTAATAGTTTAAAATGAGGGGGACGTGGCAGAACATAGGACGCAGCCTAAAGGGGCTCCCGCTGGCCAAATTCAGGAAGACTTGACTGCCAAAATGAATAATGGCAACTCATGGGGTAAAGTAAGAATCTGTAAGTCCATAATGATTATGAATAAGATTTTAGAATTTAACTTATTTTAGTTTTTTCTTTTTAAATTAAAATTTTAGAAGAGAACTCTCTTCCTTGGAGTATAAATGGACAACTCATACATGTAGGAGTTAAAATTTGAGTCATTGTTTTGCAACCATTAAAGTGATTCAGGCAAGACTCTCACTTTTACCTCTAATACTGAATTTTGAACCAGTCCCATACTTTCTTCACTTAATATAAATCTTAATGCGACACTATTATTTTTTAATGACCGTTTAGTTTCTTTTGTCTAATTTTCCACTCTTCTTGAGGTAATCTGTTCATAGGAATTTAATTTTATATTTTCATTTCTTGTAGTCTTTCAAAATTTTGTTTTTAGTATTTACATACTTAAAAAAATTTTTTTTTTAATGTTTTATGTATTTCTGAGAGAGACACACAGCGTGAGCAGGAGAGGGTCAGAGAGAGGGAGATTCAGAATCGGAAGCAGGCTCCAGGCTCTGAGCTGGCTATCAGCACAGAGCCCGACACAGGCCTCGAACCCATGAACTATGAGATCATGACCTGAGCCGAAGTCGGACGCTTAACCGAATGAGCCACCCAGACATCCCTGTCTAGATACTTTTAAAAGTTGCCATTCTGGATGCTGTTATAGAACTAACCACAGAAGCATGTGACTTATTTTTCATAATCTGGTTTTATGTACTTGAATTGTCTGGTTTTATGTACTTGAATGGGTTCTGTCATACTTCTGCATATATAGTCAATTCCTCTTCTCACTCCTCTTTTAGGACACTGGATGTTAGGACCCTAGAAAATTTAACTTGAGATGTGGGGGACACAAGACCCTTCCTTTAAATTTTTTTTTAGAAAATTTTAATTAGAACCCTTTCTTGAGGCCCCCGAATAATAGATTGGTGATACCCAAGAACCTTCTGCATATAAAGGCTAGGCAGAGATCACCTGAGCCTTTACTCCATTCAAACTACTAAGATCTGCTTTACCAACACTCAGTCAGTTCGTGCATTGATTACTGATCACTGGCTCTGGTCTGTGCATTTCAGTTCTTAGCACATTTAGTCAATGGGCCATTTTGACATTCAGTCTTATAAAACTGTTGTCAGATTAAAAAGCAGTAAAGCGTAATTTTGAAAGGAAGAAACTAATTTTACATTGTGACCCCAATATACGAGTGTGGGTGTGGGTGTAGTTGAAATAATAAATTTACAAAACAATACTTAATCCTTACAATGTATGCTTGCATTGTATTTTCTGTTGTCTTATTTCTCCTTAAAAAATATTTTTTTGTAAGCTAGTCATGACCAACCACATTTATCTCATGATCAGTGGTAGTTTAATAAACACTGAACAGAAGCATGAATAAAGTACAGTGTAATTTTCCTACAAGAGCTTTCTTTAAAAATTTTTCTTTATTTGTAAGTCACTTTGCTCTTTCAATTTGAATTCAGGACCTGTTTGTCATTTCAAAACCAAAATTGATTTTCCATGAAGCCAATGAGCTTAAGCTTCAGGATACCTTATTTGCAAGTGGCCCTGCCAAAATCGTATACCTAGTTTTGTGTTTGCAGTTTTACATTCTTTTTCTAAAGAAGGTTCCCCAAATTGTGTAAGATCCCACAAAACTTCAAGACTGCTTTTTTCTTCAATATATAAGCTGGCATATTTTATTTTATTTATTTTATTTTTTAAAATTTTTATTAGTTTATTTATTTTTTGAGAGAGAGAGAGCAGGGGAAGGGCAGAGAGAGGGATAGAGAGAATCCCAAGTGGGCTCTGCAGTCAGTGCACAGAACCTGATGTGAGGCTTGAGCTTGAACTCCTAAACTGTGAGATCATGACTTGAGCTGAAATCAAGTGTCGGATGCTTAACCAACTAAGACACCTAAGCGTCCCCTAAGCTGGCATATTTTAAGACAACATGGCTCTGAATTAAATTTGCTTTTTTCCCCTAATTATATAATTAGAGGTGAAAAAATAAATTGTGATAATTTGGTGCTTTTCATGGCAAGGAACATAGACCCACCAAAGGAATTTCAAGGAAGGTGTTTACTTTTTAAAGCTATACAAGACCATCTGCAGAACCATGCGGGGTTTGATCCAGGGCCATCTTCAGAACCAACTAGCTGTTGTCTCCAACTCTCTCTTGAGAGGTTTTATAATCCCTCAACCATGGTCTGTTTGTTGTGAGTCTCTTCTATTTACTCTCTCTGCCCTAGGCTTCTTCATAATCTCATCTTGTATATGGTCCTTAAAGATTCAATTCATAATTGGGTAAACTAGTTTTTCCCTGTTTGTCAATTGTACCTTACTGAATGAGGAATATGATCAGCTCACCTCATATGTTCAAGTCAGGCCATGTCAGTCCTAGATTGCTGCTAGCCTGAAATGGATCATTCTTTCCTCAGATGCTATCAGTAGTGCAGTAAACCTGCAGAGAGGAAGCAGTAAACAGTCATCTGATAAAAATATGGCTATAAGATTGGCAGAATCTGTGAAGAGAACAAATCTCTTAAATGGGGCAGGTCAGCAGGCAGCCTTGTTATTCTCTTCTTTTAAACAGAATATGGAGGGTTGCTGTTACTTTGCTTTTGTTTTCAGAAGGATTCAGGAAAGGAGAGAAAGACTAGATCTAACACTGAGGATTGGGCAGGTTTCCAGGGGTGATTCTGGAAGAGGTAGAACTCATTTGTCCATCCTTCCTTCCATCCATCCATCCTTCTTGCCTGCCTGCCACCTTTGACTTTCTCTTGACATAAGTTATACAGGGTTGATTTTTCTCAGGTATGTAATTATGCCCTTTTGATACATAGTTTAAAAAAAAAAAAACCTAAAACTTTATCCCTCCATGTTTACACCTTCTGGAATATTCTCTTATTTTCAGTACTTACCTGAGTTTTGTCATTGTTTCTAGCTTTACTAATTCTGAATTATGCTGTTTTTCATGTTTTTCTTTCATTTCTTTCAGCTCACATTAGAATTTTACAATATAGCTTTCTTTCTGATGTACCTTTGGAATATTAGAATATAGCTTTTCTTTCTGGCATGTTTTTATTGTCTGTAAGTTGTTATGGGTTCATGTCTCTTTTAGTTCACATAATAGCTTTGTATGGAATTTGACTACAGTTCTATTCTGTTTTACATTTTTAAATGAAATGAGTTTTTTTGAACATTTAGAAGGGATAAGTAGATCAGATATCTTTTCTAGCTTAAAGGCTCTAGAATCCTGTCTTTCAGGTAAGTATGCACAAATATAGCCTTGTCCTTTATTAAATTTCCTGGCTTTGTTATCTTTATCCTCCCATCACCCTCACCTCTGCCTTACTCTTAAATGATCATGTGTTTGTTTTGTCTCTTTCTGATCAATTTGGAACCTGTTCTCAGAAGTTTTCTGTCAGTGTGGGGCTTTATCCTGAAATTAGATTTCAGCAAGTAGTTTTGAGAGTTCATAGGGCCACTATTGCTCTAACTTCTTCAAGTTTATTGTAAATCCCTTCCAGTTACCTAGCATAGTCAGAACTTGCCCATTTTCACCTGCGGTTCTCATATTGGCCTTTTCTGCTTTTCCTCTGACTACCTTTGACTATTTTGTTGTTCTCCTATTCTGTTCTTAGGTCTGGAGAATTGCTTCTTTTCACACAGATACTGATAACACAGAGGTCTTATAGTATTGGTTATTTGTCTCCATTCACTTGTATCTTTTGATTCATTTGGATACTTTGTGAGGTTTATTACAGATGTTATCCATGGGTTTTTGGCTTTGTTAACTTGGTAGACTGTTTTATGGAAGGATTTGGGAAGAATCAAAACTTTTGCTGCAATACCTCCATCTTCTTAGAATTCCCTTTTATACCAGTGTACTTTTAAGGTGAATTTTAAAATATTTTTAATTGCTCCAAAGACACATAGTTGGCTTTTCTATTTTTTTATGATTTGTTAAAAAGTAATGCTGTCAAGAAATGCTAATGGGTTCATGATCACAGGATATATATATATATATATATATATATACACAATTATATATTTATGTACATCTTTTGGGGGGATATTTATTTTTGAGAGAGAGAGAGTGAGCAGGGGAAAGGCAGAGAGAGGGACAGAGGATCTGAAGCAGGTTCCTGATACGGGGTTTGAACTAACAAACTGGGAGATCATGACCTGAGCCAAAGATGGATGCTCAACCAACTGAGGCATCCAGGTGCCACTACAGGAGATATATTTTAGTTTTTCATTAAAGGGTGATAGTTCTCTTGGTTTACTTTTACAGATCAGCTCAGAAGTTTCATGTTTTTGTTTCCCAATGTCTATATCCTTATAATAAACTATAATTTATAAGGTACTTTCACATTTTTTTTTTTTTTTTTTAGTTAATAATATCACCACAACTCATTGAGAGGGGTGGTACTATCAATTTAGCCAAAATAGACCTCTGCAAGCACTAGTAAGACAAAATTGATCTCTACAGTACAGTACTTTCCATATCTATGGGATTCTAAAATGTGTATAGCAAATCTTTTTTAAGCATATTCAGGCTAATACTAATATTCAATTTTCTTTGTCCTCCCAATTGCCATAGCTTGGGAAGTAGAACCAATATGCTTTTGTGTATGTGGACTTGTATGTAAATAGATGGATTGATTGAGTTTGCAAATTTATTAGCTACCTGAATCCCTTTGGAGGAATATAGACACACACAACATAAAATGTAAATGTAAAAAAGATGGTTAAATGGAAAAATGGTATTAAATAACTATCTCTAGGACATACTGTCAGGCAGTTATGAGTAAATTGTAGGTAGGCAGGCAGGTAACTGTTTAGACATATACGTTTCAAGCTCCACCATTTACACCCTATTTAAATTTAAGTGTGCTTGATATTTAAACTTTTTACAGGAAATACAACTTTGGTTGTTCTTGTGTTTTCTTCTTCTCTGTAGTACGTGAAGGGATTGAATCACTAAAGAATACTCCCACATTCACGATCTTAAGAACTCACCTTGTTTTGATACGTACAGCTTAAATTGTCATTTCAGAAAGCTTGCTCTGTGGAATACCTTGTGATACAGTAAAACAAAGTTGGGCAGTGAGGCATAGCTTTCAAGCATATTAAGCATATTAAGGTTTCTTGAAGTCCTGATTTAAAGAAACTAATTTTTTTGTACATTAGTTTTCCAAATTTATTGTATACCTGAATCCCTTTTTCATCATAGTATAACCAATGGTCGCATGGTCTCAAGGAATACAGTTTGGAAATTGCCAATACAGGCATGACTTAGCTTTTTTACTTTAAATACTGTCTTCTCATTGCTCTGGTGTTTATTTTACCTAGTGTTAAGCATTAATTTATTTAAATACTAATTTGTTTAATGGGCTATATCACATGTGTAGTTGAAGATCTTTACATTCTATCATGTAACTAAACGAAAAAATTGTGAATCAAATTTTAAAAAATGACTGCAAAGTCTTAGAGCTTAACCAAACTTCAGTATGTATAATTTTCTAGCATTATTTTCATATTTCACTTCCTCAGAGAACACATAGTTTTAGTGTCTTCAGGATTTAAGATTTGGTTTTACAAAATTACATGCTCTATAAATGACATGTATACGATTTCAAATATCTTTTCTCTAGATTCTCCTGCACCGTCAGTATCCTCTGGAGTTCGTGCACCTTCACCTGCCCCATCATCAGTACCTTTAGGGTCAGAGAAGCCCAGCAACGTCTCTCAGGACAGAAAAGTTCCAGTCCCTATTGGGACTGAACGTTCTGCACGTATCAGGCAAACTGGAACTTCAGCTCCATCTGTTATTGGGAGTAATTTATCCACATCAGTAGGGCATAGTGGAATCTGGTCCTTTGAAGGGATTGGTGGCAATCAAGGTGAGACCTGCTATCCTGCTACTAGAATTATGAATTACGCATTTAACTAAACCATCGTAAGTAATATGTAACTTTTACAGTCATCCTTAAAAGGTCTGTATTGATATCTCTTTGTTTTGACTAATCAATTTTAAGAGTTCATGCCATATTTTTATTCCTCTGTGATCTCCCATTGAATTTATCATTGTGTTCTGGAAATTGTCTAATACAAGCATATTCTTTTCTCCATTTCACTGTATTAAGGAGAAGCTCGTTTTTTCTTGGGATGCTTTAGCTTTTATCTTACCTTAGCTGTTTTTCTTTTGTAACAACCAGTGTTTGGGTTATTTTATTAGGGTATTATATCACTACCTACCGGCATGGAAATACTGCAGTAAATATATAAAAGTAGGTCATTATTCTAAAGGGAAGCACAATTCAACGTGGAAAATTCTAGAAAGAAATACAGAAAAGACTTTATTTTGCTGACTTTATTTTGCTGTCTTTTGATGTTAAATATCACCAACTATTTTTTTCTGCCTCTTTGTTTTCCCTCAGACAAAGTAGACTGGTGTAATCCTGGGATGGGAAATCCCATAATTCATAGGCCAATGTCCGATCCAGGAGTGTTTTCACAGCACCAAGCAATGGAGCGAGAGAATACAGGAATTGTAACTCCTTCTGGTACATTCCATCAGCATGTTCCTGCAGGATACATGGACTTTCCTAAAGTTGGGGTAATGGTGACTTAAATAAGCATTCTTATATTTCTAAATGTTTTTTATTATTAGCCTTATTTTACTTCCAAGTGGGTATTTGTGAGATGATATGTAGGCTTTAACCTGTAATTTTATGTCAAAATCTAGCTAAAATACAAATATTTATATCCTGATATTGTCCCAGTTGTTTAGTGAAATGCTTTTTGACAAAATATTTTGGCTGTATTAGGCTTATATATAACCTAATGTTAGAAGAAATCATATAATGGAAAATAATTTTTAATTACCTAGATAACATACACATTTTCAAAATAAGATGAAGTTTCAAATATCAAATTTAAGGCAATTGGTTATATTGGGGAAAGTAAGCAGTGACTTGAAGATATGACTATATGCATTTTGTTTTCTTCTTTTTTAAGGGTATGCCTTTTTCTGTGTATGGGAATGCAATGATTCCTCCAGTAGCACCTATTCCTGATGGTGCTGGAGGACCCATATTTAATGGCCCTCATGCTGCAGACCCCTCTTGGAACTCCCTGATAAAGATGGTTTCAAGCTCCACAGAAAATAATGGCCCTCAGACGGTAAGGCTGATCATTCAGTGAACATTTAGGTAGTGTTTATGAGATGCCAAGATAAACAGGATATAGGTAAATCATGATAGTGAGGGAGTACGGTGAATATGGATAGTTGAGGAAATTGAGGGAAATTTAATACAGCTGAAATACAGTAGAGAGATGTGGAAAATGGTACCAAAGGCATAATGTAGTTCATTGGGTAACGGATGGTAAGCAAAAGATTTAAGGTTGCAAAGTGTTGTAATTTTATACATCAAAATAGATTAATGGTGTGAAAAAGGCCATTTAGAGGTTACTTATTATAAGTATTTTAAAGGTCAAAACAATGTATAACTCTGAAAATTCACAGAAATGATTAGTGTATTTTAGTTTATTTTGGTGTATGTTTAATATCTTTGTCTCATTTTCCTTCTTAAATCATCAGTCTATATGCATTCAGGTAATGGTTTTTAAAAAAAGGCTGATAAATCAGATCCTGTTTGAGAATTAAGGGGAGTGGCAGGAAAACAACAGAAGTGACTTATCATTGCTTTTCTTCATTGTTTCTAGTATGTTGCAAATTGAGTGAGATTTAGCTGTTTTAGCTTATACATATTAAGAGCACTTAATTTTAGTTTTAATCAAATATGTGTTACAGATGTAATACTTAATTAAAATGTATGCTCTATTTTCATAGGTGTGGACTGGACCCTGGGCACCTCACATGAACAGTGTGCATATGAACCAGCTTGGCTGATGAGGATTGGCTTGTTAGCCTGCAGATTCCTTTTCTTTCAGAGGAAATCACAAGTGGCCGAAAAAAAATTTATGCTCCCAAATCATTCTACTGATGTGCTTGACTGAAGTGTGTAGGCTTTTTGCAGAAGAAGTTACTAACTGACCTATTTTCTGTGAACATTTGTGACTGCCCATTCCCCACCATCATCCGTTTTACCTTAGTTAGCATTTTTCTTATCATTTTTCTTTTTTTTCTTTCCCTCCTCCCCTTTGGACATAACTTTCTGTTGAAGCTGTTCTTTGGCTGGTTGGTTTTAGTACTGTAAACTGCTTCTGAGCAAACACGGAAATTTAGCAAAATTATGTAAACTTGATCCTGAAGTTTTAGAATGGCAAATAAATGTACAATTGTTTACATAACAGAAAAGGCTAAGCAGAAAGTAAATTTCAATATGTCAGTATAGAGGCTCTACTTTATGTAGACTTAAATTAATGTGAGATATGTACCTTCATATTCAGAAATCTGGATGTTTCCTTCATACATTAAACTATTAATAAGCATAACTTTTCTGCTTGTGTAATTTAAGTATAAAGTAAAACAATGGGCATTATCAGTGGATGTTTCCCGATGTTGGCTTTTAAAATACCTATCTTGCTCTCTTTTGAGTTTGTTTGCAGCAGAGCACATATAGAAGAAATTTATCACTTTTTCGTGTCTTTTTATTACCTTCTCACACTTTTAAAACTAATACACACTTCTCTTCCCTCCTCTCTCTTCACTTTTACTGCTAATACCAGTAAAAATTCTCTTGCTGATCGTGACATAATTTTGTAAAGATTTATTTTGTAATGGCTGCTACAGAGAAATGGAGCGCCTTCATCATCACCTGTGGTTTCTTCTAACCATAAAATGTTTAGTCTGAGGATTTAAAAAGCCATCACTGGTTCCAAGTCAGCATATATAGGCTCTTAATATACTGTTTATTATTAAACAATTCAATGTACTATTTTATATTGGAAAATATTGATTCTTAACATTGGCTTTCTAGTCATCAAGAGGCAACATAAAAATTCCATTTTCAGTAATTTAGTGGAAAGTATCTTTTTTCCCCTTCAATCTTAAAGGCTTCTTATTCTCTACATTTATATATTATCAGTGAAAGGGATCAACAGCTATCTTGAGGCAAGTAATAAAGGAAATTTTGCATTTGTCATTAAGACAATTTATGGTATACATGACTACACAGAATACAAAATAACATCTTCATTTTACCTGTTTATATACGATACAGGACCACACTAAACTACTCAGTGGGATTTATCTATTCCATTCACTTAAAACAATAAACGATAACGTATTCAAGAAGAATATGTGTCCTACCGTCTCATATGGAAAAATAAATTAAATGGTTGAAATATAAAAGAAAGTAAGCATAAAAGTGAAGTAATGAATGCATCAGTCTGTCTTTTTTTTTTTTTTTTTTTTAACTTAAGCAAATTCCACAGTGGTGAAACCTAAATTTAGATAAATGACTCAGTGTTGACAATATTAATATGGTTCCTTTGCTGTAAAGTAAATGAAATTATTCCTTTATGCTGTTAGCTTGAGTAAAAAGATTTCTAAAAAATATCTAGAAATTTGTAAACAACACATTTATATCTTTTAATTTAGGAAGTGGTCTTAAAACATATAAATTTATGACTGATATGACCAAATTTAAGGGAAAAGCTAAATGATATCCTGCAAACATAGCTATGAAATAAAACTATGGCACTTTACTAAGTAAGAAAAGTGTGTAATGCTATTTAACAGAGTAGTTTATATATGCCTTTTGCCACTATCCTATGATTTTTTGCTTAATTTTTTCCCTTTGTTAACTAGGATTATTTTATAATTAATCCTCCTAGGTAATAGATACCACCCAGTATTTATTACAACACATGAGTTGTGTTCATTCACAAAACAATTTGTTAAGATGGGGGTGTGTCTTACTAAGAAAGAACATATTTTCTTGACTTTAAACCTATGGGACAGGGGGATATAGATTGTATTCTCCATATTTAGTTTTAGAGATCAGTCTTGTTAAGTACAATACCATGAATTTAGAAGTCTGTACTAGGAACATTTTTCAAATACATTTTTTATATTTCAAATGTAATGCGCTGCATTTTTATTTGAACAATAAAAAAGAACCCGTAATCTTTTGAGACCATGCAGGTCTTTTTTCCCCCCCCTTTATGAAAGTATACAGTATGTGTAATTGCAGAATGTGTAAGAACTTCATTCTTAAAGAAGTGACTTAACTCCTGGAAATTATATTTGGGTTAGATCACACCTCAAATACCGAAATAATTAATATCCCAGTTGTGTTATCTTTGTATACCAAACATTCCATTTTAAAGATGATTTTGGTTACCAGTGCCAACAGAATTCCCTGTTCACAAGTTTTCAACATTATCAACATTTTCAGAAAAACTGATTTTAGTATTCATGTTAAAGATATTTTCCCCTTTTATTTACTGTTATTGTAAAACTAAGTTATTTTATTAGTAGTTGAAAATCAACTTTTTGCTGAATTACTATACTTAAGGTTATTTTCTTCTCAGGAAATAAACGGTGGGGTCAGTAGTTTACTGACTGATTCTGTCTTGTTCTTCATGAAAATATTACACCATCTTTCTTTTGACGCAATGACCTAAATATACATTTGACAAAAATTATTTTGCACACCTTATTATTCACTTCATCTTTCAAACAATATAAAGTAAAGAGGGAAATTGAAAATCAGAAAACTTCTTCAGAGCCTCTGTTTATTTCAACTATTTTTCACGTTGAGTTTTTCAGAAACTCATTCCTGCAGATCTGGCAATACAGAACTTTCGCAGTGCCAAGTAGTGTAATGTACATTTCAGAAAGCAGAGGCCACTGTGTTATCCACCGTATTGGCCTGTGAAAGATGTGGGAGGAGACAGCGGGGAAACCTGTATACATCCCACTGATAACTTGCTTCAGCAAGTCCCAATACTCAATTAACTGGAGCTATTTCCAGGTGATGAATTTAGGATGAGAGCTTCATTAGTGCTTTAATATGCCTTAAGTGTGTTACATGCCTTGATTACAGAATACTGTCACTTGTATTTTGGGTGAGTGAAGTGTGTGCAAGTATGGCTTGACATAAATAAGAGTTCTGTAATGTGACAATGGGAATACATGACTAATAGATGTGTTATAAGAGGTTTCATATTTGACTTCTACATTTAAGTGCATTCATTACTTTTGAAAGGTAAAAGCCAATTTTGCATACTCCGTACTTAAGAACCATAATAAGAAAGATGAGGGGATGTTTTTCTTTTAAAACTTTTTTTAATGTTGTTTTTTTTTTTTTTGAGGAAGGGAGAGAGAAAGAGAACGAGCAGAGGAAGGGCAGAGAGATAGGGAGACACAATCTGAAGTAGGTATAGGGCTTTGCGTTGTCAGCACAGAGCCCAACGCAGGGCTTGAACTCACAAGCTGTAAGATCATGACCTGAACTGAAGTCGGACTCGTAACTGATTGAGCCACCCAGGTGCCCCAAAGATGTTTTACGAGAAAGACAGATGACAAGCTAATTTTACATTATGTAGCTTTGGTTTTAAAATGCAATGGATTAAATAAGTAGGAAAAAAATTCAACTTCTAGCTGCTTCCGAGAGGTCATTTTAACAATTGCTCATGAAAACAATTTATCTTTTAAAGGTTCTTTTGTCAAAGATTTCAGAAGGCATATTTGAGAAATGAGAAATTAAAAGTACATATACAGAGTTTATATGTGTAAATAGCCTATATTCAAATTTTGAGCCCACTCCTGTGTTTAGCACTGATGGGTAAGAATTTCAGAAACTGCAGAAAGAAAAACTTTGTTTTTAAGAAGCTTAAAGTTAAAAAAAAATTGTGACATAGTAAAGACAAGAATAAGCTAATTATAAATGGTGAACTTTGAAAAAATGTTCTGGTATGTTGTGCAACTTCATTTGCAGAGTTAGAGTTGACAAGATTTCAGTTGGTTTGCTAGGTGTTTGTATGGTCATTTCATACTGTGCTCTGCAACTCAAAAGATACAAGTTACCACAGTGTTGGATAACCAGTACATACTTACACATTAGTGCTAACACTCTAATATTTGGCTTTTTAATTTTTTTTTAAGTAATCTCAACACCCAATGTGGGGCTTGAACCTACAACCCCGAGAGCAAGAGTCGTATACTCCACCGACTGAGCCAGTCAGGTACTCCTGTGCTGGACTTCATAATTGACAAATACTTCCCCCCAGCCCAACATTCTTTATCAAGTAGATAAGTTTTGATCACCCGAATAAGAAACGAATGTTAATATATATGAAATTAGTAGAAAATATTCATAAATTTTTATTTAGATCACAATATTGAAACTTACAGTAACAGTACTTTAAAATGAGAATATAATATGTGATCCCAGTATGTGTCAGACAAGGTGGACCTCAACAACTCCGTGTCTCCTGGATTTTAAAAGGTCAACATTCCCTAGGCTTAAGTGCTACTGGGGAAGGGCCAATCTCCAGTGACATCAGTTCTCTGGAAGGAGAGGAATGAAGCAGCATAGAATTTGCTTCTAACTCCCCACAATCTTTAGGTGAAGATATTTCCATTTAAAATTCATTTCCACTTGGGGCGCCTGGGTGGCTTAGTTGGTTAAGCGTCCGACTTTCGCTCAGGTCATGATCTCGCGGTTCGTGGGTTCGAGCCCCGCGTTGGGCTCTGTGCTGACCGCCAGCTCAGAGCCTGGAGCCTGTTTCAGTCTGTGACTCCCTCTCTCTCTGACCCTCCCCTGCTCACGCTGTCTCTCTCTCTCTCTCCTAGAAATAAATAAAAATTTTAAAAAAAATTCATTTCCACTTAAAATCAGTAGTGAGTAGCAACCAGTTGTTTCTTCTTTCACTTAACAGATAGATTGGTACCTTTTCTTTTTCTCTTACAAAGAAACCTCTAGGGGCGCCTTGGTGGCTCAGTCAGTTAAGCATCCAAGTTGGGCTCAAGTAATGATCGACCAGTTTGTTGAGTTTGAGCCCCACATTCCCTGTTCTGTGCTGACAGTGTGGAGCCTGCTTGGGATTCTCTCTCTCTCCCTCTCTCTGCCCCATCCGCACTCTGTCAAAATACATAAACTTAAAAAAAAAAAACAAAAGGAACATGTACATACAGTATAAATTGAGATTTGTGTGTTGAAACATTTCCAAATTCATGTAGGGACAAAATTTGTAGCTGCATTTTGACAATCCCCCAACATCTGTTGGAGGCTTGTTTTAACCAACATTTTACTCTGCACAGCACAATTTGGGCTCTAGGTCTAGGTGTAACTTCTCTGTGAGTAAACTCCTTCACGTCATTCCAGTTTGTGTTACTCTGTTGTCAGGAACACAAAACTAAGAACTAGTCCCTGTAGATTTGGCGTATTCCTTTTAACACGAAGACCCAATGTAACTGTTCAGGCTCTTGAACGTTTATATAGGATACAAGTAAACTCTAGTAAAGAATACACCGTGCTGCCAGTGATAACCCTTCTTTAAAAGGTAATCAGACGTGCATAGGAGCACATGTACCCCAATGTTCATAGCAGCACTCTCAACAATAGTCAAAACATGGAAAGACTCTAAGTGTCCATCAACAGACGAATGGATCAAGAAGATGTGGTTTATCTATACGATGGAATACTACATGGCAATGAGAAACAATGAAATCTGGCCTTGTGTAGCAACATGGATGGACCTTGAGGGTGTTATGCTGAGCGAAATAAGTCAGGCAGAGAAGGACAAATATCGTATGTTTGCAGGTATAGGAGGATTAGGAGGAACTTAACGGAGGACCATGGGGGAGAAGAAGGGGAGAAATGGTGGGGGAAAGAAAGGCAAACCATGAGAGGCTCTTGAATGCTGACAAAAAACTGAGGACTGATGGATGTGGGGGGGAGGGAGGAGATGGGCATGGAGGAGGGCACTTGTGGGGATGAGCACTGGGTGTTATATGGAAACCAAATTGACAATAAACTATTTGTAAAAAGAAAAAAAAAGGTAATCAGACTGTCTTAATAAAGTTTTGCTCTTTATAATGGAAGATAAAACACAGAAGGACACTCAGTTTGCAGTTGGGCTTGAAAATGTGAACTGGAACAGATAAGCCAATCAAACCTTTATACCACAGAGAGAACCATGCCTAGTACGGAATGGATGCTCATTAAAACTCAGGGTCAGCCAGAAACACACGCCTTTCTCCAAGCAGGCATTTCAACAGTGTGTTGACTCTGGCTGTATAATCTATTTCAACCTGTAGCCAAAGCAATCAGTTTGCCCGTAAAGAGGTGGGGGACTATCCGCTCTGGTCGCAAAAACCAACCACCCAGTTTGTCCACTACAAACCACAATCAGTTTTAAAGTGAAAAAGAATGGAAAGGCACACGCCTCAGACCGACTTAAACGGCGAGGACTCCGAGAGGCTGCCCTGTCCCGCCCAGGGCAGCAGATCCCGCCCCTGTCTCCGCAATTCCGGTCCGGCCTCTGAGGAGCTGCAGGCCAGCAGCGGGAAAGTTTTGTGTCTGCTCACTAAGCCCGCCCAGTGCCGCGTGGGAAAGGCGGGACTTTCCTACCTCCTGCGTCATCGCCAGTGCGACGCAAGACGTCACTGGCTTGAACGGGAAGGTCAATAGTAGTGCAATGAGGGCACGCGCCGTTTTTCGCTTGGGTTTCCGGCGCGTGCGTGCTGCTGTCTAGGCGCAGCGGAGCGGAGCCCGACTGTAGCGTGTGATGCCAGTGTTTTAGCTCAGCCCGGCGCAGACATGCTGCGCCGGCTTGGCGGTAGGTGGCTGCGGCCGCTCCCCGCGCCGCAGTTCGGAGTCCGGGTCCCGCCGCTTGCGCCAGCCTCAACGGTCGGCATGAAGCACTCTGCTCTGCCCACTTGGGCGGTGGCGTCAGTCTCTGCAGTTGGCTCCGGCGGCCCTGGCAGCTGGTACGAGGCCCTGGCCGCGTCGACGCCGGTGCAGGGCGCGGAGCAGGTGCTACTCGGCGTGCACACCGCCACAGGTCTGCCTTGGTGGGCCTGCATCGCCCTGACCACCGTGGCTCTGCGCGGCGCCGTCACTCTACCCCTGGCCGCCTACCAGCACTACATCCTGGCCAAGGTGAGCGGCACCTGCACCCCGCGCATCCGCTTCGGCGTGAAGGGTGGCAGACGTCTCTACCGGGGGGCCGAAAATCTTAGGCTGCTTCCGGAGTGCTTAGTGTGAACCCTCGTGACCACTTTCTTGCTACGAAACTTAACTAGCATTGCGATATGGAATTAACAGATGTCTGGTAATGCGTGCACTTGTCGTTCGTTTACCCTACTGGGTTTCTGCTCCAAGCCCAAGTAGTTGCTGCTGCTTGCTGCTAAACAATGAGAGAAGTATAGGAATTAGTAGCAGAAGTTGTGTGGAGAAACCTGTAAAATTGCCGTCTTAAAGGTTGTCATAGCCTATATGCCAGCAGCATCTTTTGTCCAGGACTATTTCAATTCACCTTTTTAGAAAAAAGCTGCTAAGCTAGCCGTTTGCAGACTTGATTCCTTATTCAGGCCGTGCTACCTACAACTCTGTCTGGTTAGTTACAGCCACTTGGCCTTCAGTGCTTCCTTACTTTATCTGTGGATTCAGGATAGTAATACCTTCGTGGCCTGTTTCGCAATGTTATGGTATCAAATCACATACTGTGGGTTAAAGTGCTTTGAAAGCTAAATACTATTCAAATTTGAGACTTCAAAAATAATGGCTTACATGTTTTCAAATAATTATTGGAGATGGGGGTCTCAGAAAGGGAATCATCAGCACCGTTAAGACAGTGATGTCCTTTACAGAAATAACACAGAGCAGGAATAAATACAAACCTTTTATGGCTCTGTGACTGTCACAGAGCATATTAAAGACTCTTAATTAATAGACTTGTTTTCTCAGTTTACCTTACTAGGAAATCCAGGTATGAAACAAAGTATAGGATTCAGTTCCTATTTAATCCTTATAATAATTCTGTGAAGTAGGTGCTGTTAAACATTTTATATATAAGGGGACAGAGTTTTAGAGCCTAAGTCACTTGGCCAAAATCACATAGCTAAGAGTATGAGTTGGAATTTGAATTTGGTTGTAACTGAAGATATCTTAAGCAAATTAACGTCTTATGCTTAGACTTAAATTTTCTTGAGATGATCAGTAAATCACATTTCTCAGCGAGTCAGAGGAGTATTATGAGTGGTTATGAATAAGATCCTTTATGTGCTCATAACAAATTCTACTTTTTCTTTAGCTAGGTGGAAAATTTGCAGCCAGAAATAAAAAACATTGCAAGGCATCTTAACCAAGAAATTGCAGTTCGTGCAAATCAGTTGAAATGGTCCAAAAGAGTTGCCAGGTGAGCTAATTGTATGCATATAGACCGTACGTATGTATGTATCTGTGTATGTGTGTGTGTAGGTGTATGTATATACATATACACACTCGTACACACTGTGTCTGTAATTATATTAATCATGGGTTTGGGTATTCTGTAGCTTTAGCAGCAAAGTAGTTCTTTGACTCTTTAATATTTTAATGTTTGTGTGGTATGATAGTTTTATATAGTGGACTGAAAAGCAAGAAGTAGAGAAACAAAGAGCAAGTTCCTTCTTGAGGGAAGGTGCTGCAGGTGCTGTGCTAGTCTGTTGGAATTTTAGTCAGCAAATGATACAGATTATTTACACACTTGACCGTTTTGGAAAGAACGGTACAGCAGACCATAGCCCACAAGAAAGGGGAGGCAGAAAATGTGAATGCCATGGTAGAAGAAATTTAGATAGCTAAGGTGCTGTCTGTCCTCTCTGGTTACCCTGTGTAGTTGTCTGCCTGGGCTCTTAGCCCTTAGAAAGTGCTGGACTCTGTGCAATTCTATGCCTGCACTCTATCACTGGGAACTTCTAAGCCCTGCTTCAGCCTAAGTTACTACTTAGTCAAATTCTGGTCCTTACTAGACTAAGTGTTCACCAGTTCACAGCAGTGAGAAAAATAAGGGCTTTTATTATGAGTATATGATGTATATATGGTTGTCCGTATATTTTTACCTATATAGGTATACATTGCTCACTGTCTTCAATATGAAATTGCTTCCCTCATCACTTAGTGTTGAAATTTGAAAAGACCTGACACTTATTTTTATTTGAGAACGAGCAAGTGCAAGCAGGAGAGAGGGGCAGAGGGAGAGAGAGAGAATCTCAAGCAGGCTCCATACTCAGCGCAGAGTCCAACTCGGGGCTCGATCCTGCACCCCTGGGGTCATGACTTGAGCTGAAATCAGGAACTAGATGTTCAACTGACTGAGCCACCCAGGCACCACAGAAAGACCCGACATTTAAAAAAATCAGTGTGGTAGCTTAATATCTTTTTTAACAGTGTTTAAGTTTTATTGATCAGAGAAATCTAAGAACGACAACTCTAGGCCACAATAACAGATTCATAGCTGCTCATCTGAATTGTAAATACAGCCTAGACAAAACTGACACCTTACTTGCAGCACTGGTCGAACAATTGTCCAGATACATCCTTACACAGATAGATGACTTTCTAGGAAGACACGTCTGAGGGCTTTCTGCATTTTCAATGGAACTGAATCTTGAAGGGTAAAAGTGAGTTTGCCAGGTGGATAGCTAGGTAAGTGGACTGTCCACGTAGATGATTTAATGATTTCCAAAAATATGCTGATGTAGAAGTCTGACTTATTGGATAGCCTGTGTCATTTAGGCCCCGGAATATACAGTTGTCTGTAGAAGAGTTGGAAAAGTAGGCAGAATCTAAATTACAAAGCTTGGAATGTCTGTGTGCTGTCTTAATGCAATAATACACTATAATTCTATTATCTTCAAGCCTATTAAATGTCTACCTTGTACAAAACATGCTACAAGAATTCAGAGATGAATGAGACCCAGCAGTTGACCTTCAAGGAAACTATAATCTAAAAAGTGGGACTTAAGACAAGAGCAGGAATAACTAATAGGATTAACAGAGAAACATTAAGAAAATCTTCATGAAAGAATGGATTGAAGAACAGAGACCATTTTATTTTTTATTTTTTTTAACTTCATTCCCTACCCCATCTTCTTTTTATTTATTTATTTATTTATTTCTAGGAGAGAGAGAGAGAGAGACAGCGTGAGCAGGGGAGGGTCAGAGAGAGAGGGAGTCACAGACTGAAACAGGCTCCAGGCTCTGAGCTGGCAGTTAGCACAGAGCCCGACGCGGGGCTCGAACCCACGAACCGCGAGATCATGACCTAAGCGAAAGTCAGATGCCTAACCGACTAAGCCATCCAGGCGCCCCAGAGAGACCATTTTAATAGGTCAAGAGCATACATGTTAACAGAACTACATTTCTATAAGAGGTATATTCGGGGATCAGGTAATTGAGCTTGCCTGGAACGGAGGGATTTGAGTTAAATGTGCCTTCGTGTTTAGAATATCTGGTACAGACTGTGGTCCTACCATGTCAGTAGTGAAATTTCCCTAGTTAAAACCTAATTGGCCAAAGACCATCAGAGACAAAGCTTCTAATCTGACAATGTCAGATTTATCAGATTGTTATATAATTTGTGTACATTGTTACAGAATTTTCAGTAAAAGGCTCTATTCGCCTTTTGTTAGGCAACCCCTTAATATAGCCTATGATAACTAACAATCCTTTTTTTTTTTTTAATATTTTTTTAATGCTCTTTTTTGAGAGATAGAGCATGAATGGGGGAAGGGCAGACAGAGAGGGAGACACAGAATCCAAAGCAGGCTCTGGGCTCTGAGCTGGCTGTCAGCACAGAGCCCGATGCAGGGCTCAAACCCACAAATCGCGAGATCATGACCTGAGCTGAAGTCAGACACTCAACTGACTGAGCCACCCAGGCGCCCTGAGAACTAACAATCCTGCACAGCATTTTAGCTAATAACCACAACATGAGTGTGTTTGTGCTATGGGTATGAAGTACTCTTCCTCAAATGACATTTTTTCCTTTCCCTTTCTTCCCTCTTTCCTCAAACTAGGCTCACTTATCTAAAGAATATGCGGAGGCTCGTTTCGGAGCTGTATGTTCGAGACAACTGCCACCCTTTCAAAGCCACCGTGTTGGTCTGGATTCAGTTTCCAATGTGGATCTTCATGTCTGTTGCCCTCCGGAATTTTAGCACAGGGGCAACACATTCAGAAGGTAGTTATTCTAGAAGTCTCTTTTCCTCCAAATAAGTTCTCTAACATTGTTTTTGTATTCAAAAGGAAAAAAAAAAGCAGTAAACCATGAAAAATCCCTATACTTTTTGTAATTAGGATGTTGTTACCATCTTTCTTACAAGGGTATACGTTTAAAATATCAAGCAGAAGCAAGCTAGCCGTGTTGAGAAAACAAATGAATCTAGGAAGGACAAAAGTAATAGAGTTGACCCTTGAAGAACACGGGTGTGAACTGAGCAGGTCCCCTTATAGGTGGGTTTTTTACAGTATGACACTGTAGATGTATTTTCTCTTCATTATGATTTTCTTGATGACATTTTCTTTTCTCTAGCTTCATTGTAAGAATTCAGTCTCTGATACTTGGGTTATCGGTAAAGCTTCCAGACAATAGGCTTTTGGTAGTAAAGTTCTTTGAGAGTCAAAAGTTTTACACAGATTTTCAGCTGCTCACAGGGTCAGTACCCCTAAGCCCTGAGTGATTTAAGGGTCAACTGTACTTCATAATAGGTTTAATAATGAATTTAGCGTTAAACTAATAAATTTAGTGTTATAATTCCATAATTTAAGTTTTCTGGCCAAGAATTTTTTCTGTTTATTAAAATTAAGAGACCAGAAAAGTTTTCATAGTTATGAATGTAAACATTAATTAAGGAACAGTATAAACTAAAGCATATTTTTTTTACTTTCATTTAAAGGCATTTCTTATCAGAAAATAATGTGAACAGAAAGAAAGTAGCCTGTGGACAAATAATTATACAAATACAGGTCTGAGAAGAGTATTGCTACTATCCTTATGCTCCTACAGCTGTTTGCTACAGAGAGCTTCTTGCTTCTTGCTCAGCACAGGAAGGACTAGTTTATGTTGTGGAACAAAAACGAATGAAAGCAATATACATCTTCAGTGTGAAAGACCCATTATTTGAATTAGACTACCTATGTCTTGTGTATTTTCTCCTGCTACGTTTTATTTATAAAACTATTTTAGCAGGTTTTTCTGTTCAGGAACAGTTGGCTAATGATGGGGTCCTGTGGTTTCATGACCTCACTGCACTGGATTCCACTTGGATCCTGCCTGTCTCCGTTGGTGTCGTCAACTTATTAATAGTGGAGGTCAGTGGTTTTAAATGAGATTTGTTTGGCATTTAAATCATTGGGGTTTTTGTTGCTGTTGCAGCATTTGAATTGGTGGCGATAGCTCTGAGCTAGAATTGAGATTTCTTGGTTTCTGGTCATAGATCAGACACTGGCAAACTCTGTCTTAAGCCAGTTCCTTAATCTCTCTGGGGGCCAGAATGCTCATAACTAAAATGGAGGAGCTGAATTAGAACACTTCCAAAGTCTCTTTCACCTTTACACTGATATGAATCCAGTACATACAATTTTATGATCTGTTTTTGGTAAAGAGACTAATTAAGATGGTTATCAATATGGCTTTATTCTTACAGTAGGTTGGCATTGTGTGGATATTTTTAAAATGTAAATTTGTAAACACGAAACAGTATCTGATAGTCATTTTTTAGCTGTGTGACCCTAGAAAAGTCAGAACTTAACATTATATGATAGAGTGGAGAAATACAGACCTATAAAATATGAATTGTCAACTATGTCTTACCATAATCCCATGCTGCGTTACTTAGCAGTTTAGGGAAAGCAAGCTTTTAATTTTTGAGAAGCTGTTCTCAGACTTTGAGTAGAACATAGACTCTCTGAACTGTAAGAACCTTAGAAATGATCCTTAGAACCTCAGTTGAGATCTCACAGACCTGTCACTAGTCTCTGTTTGGGGAACCTAAAATGCCATCCTAAAATGAGGATGATACTCTAACGTCTTGGGTTAAAGTTTCTTGAGAAAAGACTTCATGTGTAGTTTAAGTGTGTTTTCCTAAGATTACCTAACAAAATCCTATGAATGTAGTTGGTACTTAGGGAGTATTTGTTAGGACGAAAGAAGTGGTAAGCACAAGGTCACAGTGAATTAATGTCAATCCTTAGTCTTTCCTTTTAGCGACTAATGACTCGGTATATATAAGTTTAAAATTTTTATTTTTTTAATTTTAGAGAGAGAGAGGGGGAGAGTGTGAACTCGGAAGAGGAGCAGGGGGAGGAAGAGGAGCAGGGGGAGGAAGAGGGGCAGGGGGAGAAAGAGAGAGTCTTACACAGGCTCAATGCTCCATGCAGAGCCCAGTGCAGGGCTTGACCCCATGATCCTGGGTTCTTGACCAGAGCTGAAATCAAGAGTCAGATGCTCAACTAACTGAGACACCCAGGCACCCTAAAAATTTGTTCTTAATATACACCATGTGGCAGGTACTGTTGTAAGCAATTCACATGAATTAACTCATTTAATTCCTAGAATAATCCTGTGATGTAGCTACTAATACTACCCTCATTTTAAGGTAGAGAAAGCGAGGCGCAGAAAGATTAAGTAACGTATTACAAAGTCACATAACCACTAAATGCAGGGCTGTTATGTGAATCTCGATAGTTTGGATCTTCATTCTTTGCTCACAGTCATTACACTGTGCTGCCTCTTAAATAAGTAATTCATAAATGATAACTGCTTTTCTTAGCCTGGTTCTTCCCCTTATCCCATGTAGCCATATCACACACCGTTGAGGTACCTTTTAAGTTCCCTCTTATGCCAGGCACCATATGTAGGTGCCCAAACAAGGGTAGTGATTCATACATAGTGCACATCTTGAAAGGACTTTTGGTCTTACAGCCTTTAATTTAAAAAACATTGACTTGTAAAGATTATGCTGTGATTCTCTTTAATATAGCTGAATCTTCTTTATTGCTGCTAATTAAAGGTCCATTTAATGATTCTGTATAATTATGCTTTTTAAAAACACAGGTGATCAACCATATACATTTTTCAGTGTTTGATTTTTTATTTTTTTGCTTCTATTAAAATATATGTAGTGGAGGTAAGTTAAAAATCAGGTTGCATTTTAAAGCTTGTCTAATTTAATATGCTTAATAATCATGGTGTGTTTTTATATTCTACTCTCTCAGATTTTTGCTCTACAAAAACTTGGAATGTCTCGTTTTCAGACATATATTACATACTTTGTCCGTGCGGTATCAGTGCTGATGATTCCAGTTGCTGCGACAGTACCTTCAGTGAGTAAGCACCGGCGTTGTGTGTAGTGTGCTAAATCCTCTCTGCGCGTAGCTTACACTGGCTAGGATTCTGCCTCTTCTTTTTTTTTTTCAATCTTACACAGTACTATGAACATAGTATTTGCTTTGTTTAATTAGTTGAAATATTGAATTCCTTCTCTCTACATAGAAGGGCCAAGGAAACAAAACTTCATGCCAAGTCCATATTGGTTCATAAGTAGTATTATGTAACCTCATAGGAATGCAATGGGATAGGTACACCTGTCCCCATTTATATGTCATTACTGTTATAGAAACAGAAAAAAATAGTTATGTTTGCAGTTATTTGATATTTTCAGCCTTTGCTAATTTCCCAATGATACTTTAGTGCAAAGAGGGCAAAAGTTATATTAGGCATTATCTCTGTCTTTGCTCAGGACCAACACATACACCATGAAGTAGAAGTCATTTGTTGGTGGTATTTAGAGTTATATCTGCATATATCAAAGTATTTCATTATCCTAAGAATCTGAGATAGTATGTTTTCAGCATCAAAAATGTATTTTTAAAACTGTCCCTTGGACATAATACTGTCATTAATCCTTTGTAAAATAAGTAAGTCTCCACATTTCTAAAGTAAACATAATGTCTGTGAGAACTAATGAAATAGCAACAAGTGTGTATTATGGTACTTCTTATGTAATAGTAATATTGTTGTTATATATCCTGTGAAAATAGAAGTCATTGCATTTCTAGGGAAAAAATATTACCAGTTATAACCTGAGGAAACTCCCTGATAAAATAAGATAGGGGCAGTGGGTTTTCAATGAGAGGTTGTGTTTGAGCAACAGAGATCTACAAAGCAATGTCTTAAGTACCCGAAAGTTTATTTTCTCAAATAGAGGACATTCAGAGTGAGGAAGTTTGGGGAGAGCTGATGTAGCAGCTCCATGAAGATAGGAGAAACCCATCCGACTTTCTCTCTATGCTCCATCATCCACAGCCTGTAATTTCTTTTTTTTTTTTTTTTTAAATATTTATTTCTAGGAGAGAGAGAGAGCGTGAGCAGGGGAGGGTCAGAGAGAGAGGGATACAGACTGAAACAGGCTCCAGGCTCTGAGCTGGCAGTCAGCACAGAGCCCGACGCGGGGCTCGAACCCACGAACCGCGAGATCATGACCTAAGCGAAAGTCGGACGCTTAACCGACTAAGCCACCCAGGCGCCCCTCACAGCCTGTAATTTCTATCTGTAGGCCACAGGATAGTTATGATGGCTGCCAGAGCTTATCTTGTAGGAATAGTAAAAGGGTGCTTCAAGTGCAGTTAGCCTCTTGAAGGAGCCTTGCCAGAAGTCACACCAAACACCTGTACTCATGTTAGAGTTACAGAGCACATCTAATTGCCGATGAAGCTAGGAAGTAGTACTTTTTTTTTTTAGATGGTAGTATGCCCAACTAAAAAGGAGACGTTTATTACTAAGGAAGTGGAATCATTCTTAGTAGGCAGTTTGTTATCTACCATTCTTGGTTTCGGGGTAGTTTTTGTGTCCAGGATAAGTCAAATGATGAGGATGGCCAGTATTTATTTGATATTGACCTTGTGCCAAGTACTGTGTTAAATGGCTTACATATTTTACCTTCATATAATCCATCCAGTGTGCACCGAAGTGGGTGCTATTATAAACTCCACATTAGTGATGAGGAAATCGGCACAGAGAGGTTAAGTGAACTCATCCAAGGTCACTCATCTATTAAGTGATCCTTAACATCGCTTAAGTATCTAAGGCACATCCAGGCAGTTTGGCTCCTGCTCTAAACTACTGTGCTAATCTGCTTTGAGGATGTGTTACTTTCTGCCCTTAAATATTTACTTTGGAACAAATGCAGATGAGCCACCTACTGTGCTTACCAGTCTCTGTAAGTTATCTCATTTTTTCCTCCCAGCAACCTTCTGAGGTAGATATAGTTCAGTTCCCATTTTATAGATGAGGAAACTGAAACAGAAGGAAAACAACTCCCCCAAAGTCAAATAAGTGGGATTTAGAACCAGGCAGTTCCACTCTGGGACCTGGACTCAACCACCAGAGGGTCATGCCCCTGGGGCCTGATCAGATTCTGATGCCAAAGAAAAGTTTGGAACAGGGTTGTATGTATGGGAATACTTTGGGAAGCTACAGAACTTAATCATTGTCCTAAATAAATCACCCTGGATGGAAGCATAAGAGAAAGTGGAAGAGAAGACTGTTTGTCTCTGACAGAGGCTAAGATACCACATTCCTGACTAACTAAGAAACTGGTTACTGGGAAAATTTTGGATGATAGATCACTGTGTGGAGGAAAACGGGATCCAGGGACCCTGAATGGCTATGCCCCGCCAGTACCCTGTCTCCAGTACAGCAGCTTGTCAGGACTCTGGTTGGGGGAAAAGAGTGCTTAATTGTCAAAGAAGGGAGGTGATGTCTCCTGCAAGTCTCTGCCTGGGAGCTGCTCTCTGTCCTCCACTTTCTGTCATGAAACCTCTCCTTTTGCTTTTTCACGTTTTTGTCCTTTCAGCCTCCTTTCTTGACTTACTTATTAGATTCATTACAGGTATCTAATAGCTGCTGCATGTCTTGTTCAATCCTGGTACACTGCTATTTATAGAGATTGTAACTTTCCTTTTTTATTGCCCGCCTGTCTCTGGACGTCGGTGTCCTTGGAGAATGGAGAAGCACTCACATTCATGTCCTTTCTTCTCTTACAGTCGATTGTCCTCTACTGGTTGTGCTCCAGCTTCATGGGCCTTTCACAGAACTTGCTGCTGCGTTCTCCTAAGTTTCGCCGACTTTGCCGAATACCGTTGACCAAGTCAGATTCAGACACTCCTTATAAGGACCTCTTTGCTGCCTTTTACGCCAAGTTCATTTTAAGAAAATGATAGGCTTCCTAGTATTTTGAGACAATTGGAAGTGTAACTATCACAATACATTTAGGTTTAGAAATTCAGATGTGATTTGTCTTTATTAAAATCATGAATTGTGTGAAGTACTGTGGGTTAAGATATAATCAAAAGTAGATTCAAAAGGTCTGGTTCTGCTTGTAAAATTACAACTTGCTAGAGGTGTCAGAACTTTAGAAAACAGGATTAGACACTGAATGATGTCAAATTATACTGACTAATCTCATACATTAAAGTTTTATAAAGTAAGAAAATCCAATTCTTAGAATTCTTAGATTCTTAGAATTTTGGAGGTGTGGAGGACCATAGATCTGTTTGCACATCGGCTAAAGCTGTGGTTTTCTTTTCAGAGAAATCCTGGGCCTCACAATATGGGGCCTTCATTGACAACCCCCCTTCCTCCACCCCAAGGCTTTCTAGTGATTTCCTGGTTGAGAACTCTTATTTCCATAGGACACACAATGATGGGTTAATGTGTGAGTTTTAAAAAATGAACTAAAGACACATGCAGTAGAGTAGTCCATGCAAGAAAGTACCTAATATGGGAGGTGATCCTGCCTTACAGCCTGCTCTGAAAGAGTACAAGACAGGTACATTCCTTTTTCTGTAACTTAAGAAGTCTGGAATAGAGTATAGCATTAAGTATTGCTAGAGCCCAAAGTGGAAAATCTTAAGCATTAAGTTTATTTAGTCAAAGGAAGAAAACTGGAATGGCAGCTACTTATTGTGGATGTGATTTTATAAACTTCTTTATTTGGAAGATTAAGTATTCAGATGGGTTTCTTATGGTAGACGTTTAATACAAGCAAAATTAACAGGTAATATAAATTGTGGATCTGGTTGTTTGATTTGAAAGGAGGAAAAGATTAATTGTGGAATAATTTGACATTTAAGAAGGTGATAAATTTTAAGTTTTCATTGAGTTGGAATACAAATACGATCTGAGATGCCCTATCATCCCATTTTCTGTTTTACAATAAAGTAAAAACTAAAGCAAAATCAGTCCTTTTTTTGAATAATGTCTATTACCTCTTAGCCGTTTTGATTGCCACCTCATTGAGAATTTAGAGGTAGCAGTTAGGACCTGGTTCTCTTTTCTGACTTCCCAGTCCTGGGTTGTGACATCTTTCTAATCATAGTGAAGGCATTGAGATATACGTACAATCAATCCCTGTTATTCACAGATTTTGTATTTGCCAATTTGCCTACTCGCTAAAACTTATTTGTGACCCTCAAATCAGTACAGTGTTTTTGATGTCATTCTTGGATAGACACAGAGTGGCAAAAAAATGGAGTCATTCAAGGTCCATGTTCCCAGCTAAGTCAGACAAGGCAGCACTGTGCTATCTTGTTTCAGCTTTTATACTATTATAACCAAGTGTCCCTCACATGTTCTATTCAGTGCCATTTTTTTCTCATGTTTGTGCTTTTTGTTGGTGATTCTGCTGTTTAAAATGTCCTCCAAGTGTTGTTATACTGAAGTGCTGTTTGGGGCGCCTGGGTGGCTCAGTTGGTTAAGTGTCTGACTTTTGGTTGGGTCATGATCTCGCAGTTCATGAGGTTGAGCCCCGCGTCAGGCTCTCCGCTGTCAGACAAGCCTGTTTCTGGTCCTCTTGTCTCCTCCTCTCTCTGCCTTTCCCCCTCTGGTGTGCTTGTGCGCACCACCGTCTCTCTCTCCCTCTCCTCTCTCAAAAATAAACATTTAAAAACAAATCAATTAGTCAATGAAGTGCTGTCTGGTTTTTCCAAGTGCAAGAATGCTGTGATGTTCCTTAATGAGAAAATACCTGCATTAAATAAACTTCATTCAGGCATGAATTATGGTGCTGTTGGCCATGAGTTTTCTGTTAATGAATCGGCAATATGTTTGTTGTATTGAGGAGTTAACAAAAATGTGACAAGAGGCTTGTGGGGAACATAATGCTGTTTATTCTCTAGGAGCAATGGTTTAGTGTTCACTAATTCAGTGCTTGCGGTAGCTTTATAATTAATTGACTTTTTGTAACGTGCAGTCAAGGAAGCAGGGGCAGAAATGGGTATGCTGGTTGTATTCTAGCAAAAAGAGGTAAAGGACTTTGAGATACTGGAACAAGTTGACTCTTGCCATGTCTATCATTGTGTACTGATTCATACATTTTTCTCATAATGGGATGAAGGAATTCAACCCTTCTTTCCCATCTTCCTCTAAGAAGTTTGTCACTTTCTGAAAATAAGGAACAAAGGAATGCTGTAACTCCCTTTTCTGGTAGGTGAATCTGCTTTCATAAGCGTGCTTTAACCTCATTTACTCTGATTTCCTCTTGATTTCTAAATGTATACTTGTATCTTTTTTCAAACAGATAGTGTACCCAATTTCATATTACTCTCCCATTTTCAAGCCTTTTAAATTTCTTTTAAGATATATGTAAGTTTACTTGAGAATATTTCTACCAGATCTCAGAATAATTTCTGATAGGGTTGGTGGTAACTGGGATCTTGGAAAATAGGCATGAAGAAAGAAAACTGATACATTATGAACAGAGTTGACTTGGTCATCTGACTTCAGGCTGGTAAATATTCCTCTCATTTCTTTCTCCGGGCAGAGTTGGTAGTAAACAGCAAGTACTGTTTGAGAAAATTTCATCTGTAGTCTTTGATCTTACTTCCCCAGCATTTTGTCATAGTCTGGAGTGCTTCCAGAGCCTGAGGTCAGGGGAGGTGGGTACTGGATGTAGACAGAGGACATACATGCTGTTAAGATTTCTTGACAGCTTCCTGTTGGATGCTTCTCTGTCCTCTGCTGAGGGACTGTCAGAGCTCTGTCCTGGACACTGCTGAGTTAAAGAAATCTGTCTTTTCAGATGGAGACCATAATCTATTTGTCTGTGTTACCCTTCCTCATTTCTGAAAGGAAGTCATTTGTTTGTTTGTTTGTTTGTTTGTTTGTTTGTTTCAGGTGAGCCTTATTTTTGTCTCTAGCCCAGATTCACTTTTTTTTTCTGGATGTGACTCAGCCTAAGAGTTAGGAAAGGAGTCCTGGATCAGTTTATATTCTACCACGATAATACTGGAGCTCAAAAGTTAGGAGATGGAACTGGCATACCCAAATAACTCTAAATTAGTTCTCCCTGGAACCTTTGTGAGAGAAAACTTGAGCAGTTCTATCTTGGGCAGATGACATAGGTAGGAAGAGGAGAAAGGCACAATCCTCGATTGCCACCTTCACAGATAACCAGGAGAGGATCGAGAGCAAGCCTTTCTAGGTACCTTTAAATGCATTTGAGCTAAAGACCAAAGCCTCCCGTCTCAGAAGAGGTACAGCTAGTTCTAGAATATATTGGGGAAAAGTGGAAAAAAATGAGGCCCACATAAACCTTAGTCATTTCTCCGTTGTTGCATGTACGCTTCATTCATTCCATGTGTTTTCCAGGGTTTCTCCTCTGAGGATCCCAATTAAGAGACTCACCTTTTAAACGGCTTCAATGTCAGAGTAAGCCCTAAAAGCAGTAGGAACTTAGATCATAAAAAAAAAAAAGAAAAAAAAAAAGAAAATGAAAACATGTAGTTTGTTTTTCCCCTGGGATGATAAGTGAGGTTGCTACAGAGTGCAAAATTTCAAATTTCAAATGTGACCTATGAATCCACGTAAAATTTAGGTTTCTGTATTAAAGCTAAATATGCAAATATGATCTAAATGAGACTGTAGCTACAACACGTCATCATTACCAACGCTTACCTCTTTGTGAACTGATTCTACCAGAACACAGATTACCTGGAAATGCTAGGAATCTACAGAAAATTGAATGAAGTTGTAATAACTGATATTTTCTAATTATTTTTATTATATATTCTTTTTATATATATCCTGTATTTTATGAAATCAGTATTAAGCTTTGAGACATTTGAATTTGTGTAGTAGTAAAACCATAGATATTTCTGAAATTTTTGGACTTCTGGGTTTAAACAAGTAAAATATGAATTTGTATATATTCATATATATTCATGTATATAAATATGAATTATCACTTACGAACATTTCAGGCAAAACCTAAAGACTTTGGGGGCACATGGGTGGCACAGTCAGTTGAACATCTGACCTCGGCTCAGGTCATGATCTCACAGTTCATGAATTCGAGACCCGCTTGGGGTTCTGGGCTGACAGCTCAGACTGGAGCCTGCTTCAGATTCTGTGTCTCCCTTTTTCTCTCCCCTTCCCTGCTCACATTCTGTCTTTCTCTCTCAAAAATAAACAAACATTTAAAAAAATTTTAAAACCCTTAAAGACCTTGGATTTACATGTATCCTTTGCTGTTTATATGCAATACAAATGTACCCAGTATCTCTCAAAATCTTTTGAAAAAAATGAAAAACTGGTATTGGAGTCAAGCTAGTACTAATTGGGAGCATCCTTTATTTTTTGTCAGGTTTTGTTTTTTCGTAATGTTGATCAGGTAATTTGTTTATCTAATTCTTTTATTAAGGTTTCTGTACACATATCTATATTTTTAAATTTTGAGTATAACATACAGTGTTCTATTGGTTGCAGCCATACAGTATAGTGATTCAGCAGTTCTGTACATTTTTCAGTACTCCACATGACAAGTGTATTCTGAATCCAATTGGGGGAAACCTTTAAACCTGTAAACCTTGGTATGATAAACTATAACATTAAGTTGGTCTCTCTGTGTTACAAGATTTATGATACCATAGCTTGCAAAAAGCAAAATACGTTTAAAAAGCTTGAAAAATCAGGGTAGTACTTAGCAAATTTTAAAAATAATGACAGTATATAAAGGTACATTGGTTTTAATATTGCCAGAAATTAAATGATGGGTGAAGAATTAGCTTATTCAGCCAGAGAGTATGCATATGAATCATGTATTTATAATATATTCAGTCCTTAGAGAAGGTAAGTAGATCATAGAATTGTGTAGTGAGGTTGTTATGCAGAATTCTAGAGATAGAGGTTTTGAGTATTTTATATCATTGTCAAAGTACAGTAGACTTTCCTCTGTTCTGGAAGATGACAGCCACAAAATAAAGCCGTCTTGTAAGACCTTTGAACTATCAGCAGCTAGAATGCCGACAAACAAAGCAAACTGAAATGAATGAATGAACCAAACCTCATCAGATAAGGACAGACATTGTCACAGTGAAGCAATGGTGACTCTTGGCTACAGACAGAACATTAGTGGGATGTAGCCTAAAAACAACAGGCATGATGAGAAAATCTTCATTCAGTAATGGCATTACTCTAATGTTGCATTGTTATTTTGGAACTCTTGTTATTAGGTAAAATATGTAATGTCTATTAGGTAGCTTAAGTTTTCTGTGGATACTGTAAGACATTCCTTTATGGTGCTTATGCAACCAAGAGGAAGATGTTATTAACTATATTTGTTGGAGATTTGTTTTAAAAATTTATAAGTGAAGTATAGTTGACATAGAGTATCATATTAGTTTCATGATATTGCAGCTCAGTGGAGACACATAAAGTTTTTTTAAGTTTTTCTTTTAAGATAGCTTCAGGGATTACACGAGTAAGAAGTTGGTCCCACAAAGAGAGTCCTGCCTCCCTGCGGTTCTCCATCTCCATACTCAGAAAGCCTACCTTTCATATCTGTTTGACCTAAGACCTTCCACAGTTTCAATTGGGAACTATACATAAAAGCATTTTGATCCTGGTTGATTCCCATCCATAGGAACCATAAGACCCGGCCAGTACCACAAGGGGAGAAACGTTACCAGCTGAGCAATGGCTGCAAAATTCCCATGAATCAGCTAAACCACACAGAGGCCTCGCCTAGTTCTTAGAACGGTAACTTCTTGCTCTTCTATAACTTGAACGTGAGGGAGATCCTGATACAATTGTCCCAAAGGAATTGCGGAGAGAAACCTGGCCCCTTGTGTTCTACCACAGACTGCCTTCTTGAATGCCCTGTGTTTTGGTAGGTTTTACAAAGTAGTCTCACTTTTAATTACCTAGTCCTATACTGCTGGTTTTGTTTAATAAAATGAGGACTTCGGGGTGTTTGGTAACAAAAGCATTGATGGAAAAACCTGAAATAAAACTAAAAGTACTCCTAGAAAACATCTAGGTGAGTTATTCAGTCTAGGGTAATAGGGTATTTCTATCCTAGAAAGTCTTGCTAGACCAGAGGGCCAAGAATTTCATGAAAAAGAGGCCTCCAGGGAAAGTGCCCAATTTCTATCTTTTCCATTTTGAGGAAATATCACAGGCATGCTTCTCTCCCTTTGCGTCCCTGATAAGGCAATTTACATTTGTTTTGCCTTGGTTGGGAAAGCAGCACTGTATTTAATTTAGCTTTGATTTTTGTCTTCTGGCTAAATTGTAGCTCTCCAGGGAAACTTAAAAATGTATTATGAAATACACCTAACTATATTCCTTTCATTGCAGCTGCATTTCTGCATGTTCCAAACGTAGTACAAATAATTTGAGGAGTTTCTTCTAATTATAACCTCAAGCCTCCTGGATCTTCTGTGAGTGATGCGTGCTTCTGACGGTAAGAAGTATTAAAAATATAAATTCTGTATCTATGAGAGAATGAACAGCTTCATAGTCCATGCTATTTAAAGTTTATCCTATGTGTTGCTACAGGTAAGAAACCCTCATAAAGTTGTATTATAGAAGCTTCAGCTGTGCTTGACTTTTCTAGTAAAACATCTGTTTGGCCATATCCAGCCTGATCACCAGCCTTTTCTGTCATGTATTCTCCAGAATTTTCCTTCTCATCTCGGCTTCCTTTTTTAAATTTTTTTTTAATGTTTTATTTATTTCTGAGAGAGAGAGGCAGTGTGAGCAGGGGAGGGTCAGAGAGAGAGAGGGAGACAAAGAATCTGAAGCAGGCTCCAGGCTCTGAGCTAGCTGTCAGTGCAGAGCCCAACGCAGGGCTGGAACTCGCAAACCATGAGATCATGACCTGAGCCGAAGTTGGACGCCCAACCGACTGAGCCACCCAGGCACCTCTAGGCTTCCTTTTTCTTAACTAAGCCTCCCAATGTACCTCTACTCTTCCAAACCTCTCCTTTGTTCTTATGTCCATTGTACAGTAAACAAAATTCCCCTTGTAACTCAGGATAATGGAAGGTGAAGGACCTTTAATTTGTCTTTGTAGATCAGTATTTCCCTACTCATATGTAAAAATAACTTACTATATATATTGGGTCGACCACTGGATCTACCACTACCTACCCTTATTTCTGGCATCTATTGGCTGTCTGGTCACCCCTCTCACTTACTGGCTTCCTCTCTATCTTCAGGGCTGCCATCATACTGGATGACTTTAATAGCTAAGTGGACATCTTGTTAGACTAGGCAGTTTGTCAGGTTCCTAACAGGATACCTGGAGGTCAGTAATGAAGTCAACCAGCTATTGGGAAGGACAGAGGCCTATGCAGACAGCACCTCACAAGAAGCGGGATCAGACCAGACAGGCCCAAGATGGCAGATGCCTTGAAAGGAAACCCCTGACCAAATCAGGAAGAAAAAGCTCAGAAACCCTGCTTCCCTGCCAGTACCCAAGTAGTAAATATTCTGCTACCTAGTTAACTGTCAATAAAAGACAGAAACCCAACCACCAGGGAACACAGTTCCCTCACTGACTAGCTTAACCTCCCCTTCTCTCTCCCTTTCTTTCTCTCTTTCTCCCATGTCCCTCCCTTCCCCCCTTACCCTCCTTGAGCTCACCTGTCTCCTATCTCAAGAGTATACTTTTCATTTTAATACTTTCCAGCTTGTATTATTCATCTGCTATGCTGTGTGTCTGTCCTTGAATTCATTCTTGTGACAAGAACAAGAACCTTCGGCAACTCCTTCGGGTCTGGCTGGGTGGAGGCTCTAGGACCCAGGGACTCCCCAGTTCACCTGGCAACAGTCTCATCAGATAACTTTGTCACTCAGTTGCTTTACCTGCTACCTTAGATACGTTAGTAATTCCTTTCCAGTCTTCAGGATTAAGTATTTCACCGTGATGACAACACGTACTCTGCAGGTCATAGATTATTGGATCTGGGTTGTTCATGTAGCCCAAGCAGGACCATCAAATCTCTAGGAAATTTAATCTAAGAGATATGAAGACACCAAGTCAGTTGGATAATTGGTTCATGCTAGACCAGCCATCACACCAGCCCAAACCCACAGGCATGCTACAGCTAAGATGCTGCATAGAAGACAAGGATAGCAGAGAAAGCTTACATAAGAAGAAAATAGACAAAATAACCCCCATAAGAGATACAGTGAGTGGCCAAAATTTCAAAATTTGAAAATGCAGCATGTATTTCTTTCCTATTGCTGCTGTAGCAAATTACCATAAACTTAGTGACTTAAAACCACACAAACATTATCTTACAAGTTCTAGAGGTCACATGTCTGAATTGGTTTCCACAGGGCTGCATTCCTTCTAGAAACTGTAGGCGAGAATCTGGTTTTTTATGTTTTCCAGATTTTAAAGGTTCCAGCTTATGACCTGCCTCACTCTGTCCTCTCTTTAGATTGTTGCATCTCCTTTCAGTCTTACCTTCCTGACCCCCACTTATAAGGACCCTTGTGATTATATGGCCACCCTGACAATCCAGGATAATATTCCCATCTCAAGGGGCACTTGGGTGGCTCAGTCTGTTCAAAGTGTCCGACTCTTGATCTTGGCTCAGGTTATGATCTAACAGTATGTGAGTTTGAGCCCCACTTTGAGCTCTGTGCTGAGAGCCTGGAACCTGCTTGGGATTCTCTCTCTCTCTCTCTCTCTCTCTCTCTCTCTCTTTCTCTTTCTCTCTCTCTTTCTCTTTGCCCTTTTCCTGTGTGCACTCTTTCTCAAAATAAATAAATAAAAATCTTCCCATCTCAGGGCACCTGGATGGCTCAGTGGTTGGGCGTCCTACTCTCGATTTTGGCTCAGATCATGATTTTGTGGTTCGTGACTTTAAGCCCTGCATTGGGCTCTGCATTGGCAGTGCAGAGCCTGCTTGGGATTTTCTCTCTGCCTCTCCCCTCCTCTCACTTGCATGTGGTCTCCCTCTCAAAATAAATGAATAAACTTAAAAAAAAAAATGAAAGCTTTCCCATCTCAAAATGCTTAGTCACATTTGTTGATCTTGTTCCTCAGGTCCAAGAACATCTTGATTAAGATCTGTGGACGTGAACATGCGTTTTTATCTTCTGTGCTACAGTGGTAGATAGTTCTGCACTCTGTACAGGCAAGGAGTCACTCTATCTCTATCTGCTCCCTTTGTCTTACTATTTGTAGCCCTCTGTTTGCTTACAATGGTGGTGGTAGGGAGAGCATTCTTGATTAGAGCAATCCCTCCAGTTTTTGTGTTAGCTGGTGTCAGTGCTTTAGGCGGGATGTGTTCCTCACTTCCATCCTCCTTTGGGCAGGAGTTATTAAAATGCCTTACCAAGAAAATCTTGACCTTGGCTTCTGATGCTGTCCATCTCAGGGAGACCGCCATTCTACCACTACCTAAATGAGCTTCTGGTGGTCAGTTGTTTTTTACCTCTAAAGTGCACAAATGCCATTTTCTGAACTGCTATCTGTCTTGTTGTACCTGGTGCTACACCAGAGTGATGGATGTCTTGTATATCTCAGTGATGTGTTGAGGGATAAGATGTTCATTTCCCTTCCCTATCCTCCGCTTAATATCGCTGACACCTTGTCACTGACCCCAGCATTGTTTAATGGAAGCAGGGCATACACTCAAAAGATCAAAAATGGTGAGGCGGTCATGCAGCTGGTAATTCCTGGTGGCCTTGTGGGCATGGCAGCCCACACATTGACTCCATTGTTATTTTTGTTCTGTATGCAGAGTTGCTGGCATCATTGATGAAGTTTAGTTTAGTTCTTAGGATTTGGGTTCCTCTGAGGATAAAAGGGAATAGACCACAACAAAAAAAAGTTCCTTCTAAATGGGACATTTCATACAACCACTTTTCACTTTTCAATTTTTCTTTTGATCACATAGAATAAAGAAAAATACTTTCCCCTTTAACATCTCTACCAGAAAGTTGGCATAAAATGATCCATCCCCAAAACTGTGTATGCAGATTTTATCCTCTGACTTTATGAAAAAGGTCCCTGGATATAAATTCTATGGGTTTGGTAGTTAAAATCAGCTCAGGTTACCACTGTGGTGGGTAATATGTTCAAACAAATGTATTGGCCACAGGAGTCACATTTCAGTCAAAATGATCAGTTCTCTTTGGCCTGAAGAGACATTCCTGTATGAGTTCTCTGTATTCATTTATTCCCCACTTATACACAGAATGCTTGCCTGCACCAGGAAGGAGTGACTCCACTCTTCTTCCAGTACCCATGGCCATCAGGGGGCATCAGGAGAGAAAAGAGAAGGTGGTTACAGTAACCTCAAGTTAAAATAGACAAATTGGAAATCTAAATTCTTGAAGGGGGGAAAAAAAACCCCATCTGTAATTCCCAGGAGTAATATCTCTAGTTCTCTAAAGTGAATGGGACAGGGCCAGTGCTTGAACTGAAGTCCTCTAAGGGACAGTGTTTGTCTTTTGCTGAGGTAACACTGCCCCACATACAGTACAGTGGACAACTACTGTGGGAAATTTGCCTCTTGGAGGCAGTCTGCTGCTTTAAGCCTCCTCTTGTTCTTCCAAAGACTTACCAAATATAATGAGATTGTTTAGATATACCGTTATGTCCATGGAATTTATATTCCCAAGTACTCTCTCTAGATCAGCTGTGAAAAGAGATACAGCTTCTTGATTTGGTGTTTTTGTTCCTCTTCAAGTAGAGCTCTTTTCTTCTGAACGAGACCTTCATTTTATTTTATCTTTCTTTACTTGCCATAGACTGCTGTTGATTGATTTATAGGGTTATTCTTTTAGTCCCAGGTATATTCAGATATTACATGCATACTGCCCTTTGTCTGAGGCAGGGGTCTTCAAACAGGTCTAAAATGGTATGAGTTCGGTTAGTCTGAGGGGTCAGATCTCAGGCCTGCCACCGTCAGTCAGTTCTTTGCCCGCTCCTGAAAGAAGGTGTTCTTTCTTGCTTCCTTTCAAGAAAAAATAATGGATCTGGGGAGATATAACATCAAAACTTTCTAATCTCATTCAGTATACTGAAGAGAAAAGGTTGTCCCCCTCATTCTGTTGTAGACAATAACCACCCAGAGCACCATTAGCATAAATCTTGATTCGAAAATACTGGGCCTGAGAAGAACATTCTAACTAGGCAGGGTCAGGGCACAAACTTTTTTTGAGGTGTACAAAGAAGGGGCACTTGACAATTAGGTAGTTTGGAGGATTAGGCAAGGATGTTCTCCTAAGAAGGAGGTACAGTTTGTAGATTAGCAGCTATGGTTTGGGCAATTTGCATTTGATCAAGAGCAGTGGAGAACAGTGAGGGGCTATGGTCATTGTGTAAAAGGGAGTAGATAAGAATGGTTGCAGGAACTCTGGAAGCTTCTTAGTTCTTCAGGGCCTCTTACACTATTTTTAATACATAGGAAAGCACGAATGTTTTGCACATAAAAAGAAGGCTATTTCATAATATGTTTTCAAGTATCATACTTTCCTTGTAGCATTATGTACTTCTAGCCAAGACATACAGATCTTTGCCGTATGTTGTTGAAGAACAAGAAATAGTATTCACAATCTACCAACTCATTTAATTTCCATGAGAAGGAAGAACTGTTCTCTGGTAATGGCTGAGTGTCCCAGTGTCTCCCATAATAATAGGATGAGTCCTCTAGAAAAATACCCATTTCTTAAATTTAGAACTGCCACCATCACCAACCACCACAGGCGCTACTGCTAACACAACCACCATTGAGCACTTGGCTCAATAGTTAGGGCATTTTGAATTCCCAATAGAAAATACTGATCTATTTTAGCTAATTTTTCCCACGTCGTATTCTACATATCTTAATTTTTCAGAATTCCCAAATCCAAATACTCTGATATTAATACATCATGAATATGGTTTTGTAAGTCAGTAATTTTGAAACAGTTATTTTTCTGGCATACTCTAAAAAGTGGAGGGCTTCATATTGCTAATGCTGTTTCTCTTTAACACATTTTCTATCTGATTCACTGATGAATTCCAATTCTAAACCTAAATTCCAATTGATCATTTTCTTTTCCATTACTTTGATTACCAGGCCTCTTTTTATTATAATGGATAGCAGCCTAATTCAATCTAACTTCAGCAAAAGGGGAATCTATGTAGTTATAGAGCCTAGGTAATGTTGGTTTTAGGCATGGGTGGTCCTGGAGCTTAAAAAATATTATCAAGACCATTTTCCTTTATCTTTCAACTTTGCTTTCCTTTGGGTTGGTCTAATTCTTATCTCAAGTGGCAGATACAGCCACTAGTAGCTCTAGGCTCATGAGATCTCTTCAGTTAGTGCTTTTTATACTTCTAGAAAATGTTCCAGGAAAGACCTTGATTGGCTTGTTGGGTAGGTGGATTAATGGCTTCCCAAAGATATCCATGTCCCAATTTTTAGGACCTGTGAATATGTTACCTAATATGGCAAATGGAATTTTGAAGATGTGATTCAGTTGTGTCTGTTAAGGTGGGGTGATCATTCTGGAGTATCTAGGTGGGTCTGAAGTAGTCAAAGGAGGGAGGCAGGAAGTCAGAGAAAAGATGCCATGCTACTGGTTTTGAAGATGGTAGAAGGGGGACGTGAATGAAGGAATGCAGGTGGCCTCCAGAAGCTGGAAAAGGCAAGGAAACACACTCCTTTCTAGAGACTCCAGAAGGAAAACAGCCCTGAGGACCCATTATAGATAATGATCTTCAAAATTATAAAATAATAGATTTTTTTAAAGTCACTAAGTTTGTAGTAATTTCTTACAACAGCAATAGGAAACAAATACAGCTTTTAATGATTGCCCATCTCTGAACCAACTGGTCAAGCCTTAGTGTAAGAGCGTAGATATAGTACACTGCTCAGATATGGGTTATATGCACTGCCAGAACCAGAGCTGAGGTATGTCCAACCTAAATCACAGATGTGGAGTCTGGGGAAGGAATGAATCCATCCTGCTTCTTAGCTGCTCCACAGCACGCATATCCATATGCGTGTGTATTTATATACATTTATAGTCTCGTGATCCAATTAGCAATCTCTTTGGCCTCTTCAGTGATCAAACATGTATGAAATTTCTCAATATGTTTTAGTCTTATATGAAGGCCACCAATCCGCCATGTATCAAGGCCACTGCATTTTGTGGTATTTAACCCATGTATCACCGCGAAGGCAGAGGCTACAAATGTTTCATAACCCTCCTCTGTTTATAGTTCTGATATATTTTATTCTTACTCCTTATTCTTACCACAACCTGTAGTTCAGACTCCGCCCATCTGGGAACCATTTTGTGCTCTGACAGATACCGTTAGCTTTATCTAGTAACATACAGCATAAGCAATCTTAGCTCTTCCCCTGACCATCATAGGCCATCACATTGGTTCTGATGTAATCACTGCATATCTATCCCCTAGTCAAGTTCTGTGAATGTATCTTTACTTTCTAGCAGTGATCCAGATTTGAAAAAGAAATTACTAGTCTGATAATGAAGATATATACACCACTTTCCCCACATTGCAAGAAAGCTCAGTGAAGGAACTGACCTGTTGGGTTTGAGGAAGGCATGGTTCCAGTCTTCTCAGTTTATATACTCCCTAACTGGTTTCAGTGACCAAATCACAAAATGATACACTATTTCTCTCTCCCTCTGTCTGAAGATTCCAAACCCCCAAACCACTTTATTTTGGATCCACTTCTCTTGGTACCATTTTGCTAATAATTTGGGCTGCCAAGGTGGACTGTCTCTTAGCTCAGTTCTTTTTTATGATTTGCTCAGGTACAACTTGACACTCACATGCCCCTTGGGACTCCCCTGTGGGAAGCTGGGAACTATAACTTGGTCGCTCTGCCTATTATCTTAGAAAACTGTGATGATAGGAGAAATTGTTAAAGGAATGTTGGGCATTTGTTCCAACATGCTTTCTCCCCTCCACACTGGAGAAATGCAAGCATCTGTTGTTAATTGACGAGGGAAATCATGCCCTACCTCTTTCTCAGCTGAAAAAAAACACAACAGAATTGCAAATGAGGTCCATTCAGCTCTCAGTTCAGGTCTGTACTATAATTTAACCCATATAATATCCATCGGGGGCGAGAATTTAAGAATGGCTTTCTTTATTTTACCCATTTCATTCTCCATTCATGTAGGTGAGCCTTCATTTATAATCTCTAATGGGGGCAGGGAGGGTGGTGGCATAGGGCCATCCTCTTCATCACAGAGTCTCTCACCTGGACACTCTCTTTTTTTAAGCTTATTTATCTTGAAAGAGAAAGCAAGTGAGGAAGGAACAGAGAGAGGGAGAGAGAGAATCCCAAGTAGGCTCTGCACTGTCAGCGCGGAGCCCAACACAGGGCTCAAACCCATGAACTGTGAGATGATAACCTGAGCCAAAATCCAAAGTTGGACACTTAACCAACTGAGCCACCCAGGCATCCTGGACTCTCCTTCTTGAGCTATTCTCACAGTCCTTGATCCTCTTAACTACTTCTCTTTCATCCTAATCCCAACCTACTCTGCTGTGGGTGTCCCTGAAATAGGTCTCCTTTCTGTTCCCCAAGATTTCTGTGCTGGACAGGTCCAGAAGATAAGAGAGGAGGGTAAATAAAAGTGCTAGTCTGGCTAGAAAGTGGAATCAAAATTTTAAAAAGATCTGACACTTTATATATATATATGTATATTTTATTTCCTGTCAACATATCCCTTTCCTTTTATATCTTATGTTAAAAGCCTGTCCTACACCTCGCACAGACAGCCCCTAGTGTACAAGCCTTCAGCTTCCAGGAAGTGGGTGAAAGAAAAACTCACCTCACTATGTTAAAAAAAAATAATGGGGTGGTAAATGTTAGCTTTGTCAACTTCCTGACACCAATTACAAACTTCATATCCACTATCTTTCACTTCCTTTCTCTCCTGGTACTATAAAACACATGTCTTTTCTGTTATCTATTATTATCTATCATTTGTTACTAATTTTTTGATGAGGTCCCTCCAGCAGGGACCTCACTGCCATGCTTAATTTTATGGTTTTCCTCCAATATCCAGCATTGCTTAAATCTGTATCTTTCAGTATTCCATGTCATTCTCTCTCTCCCTATCTCTCTTCTCCCATTCATAGTCATTTTATTTATAAGTCATTCATACTAGCTCTCTCAGTCTTCACTTCCTCCCAGTTTTCATCACTTTGACCTTTGATTTGTGCTCTAGGTCACTAATTTGTTCTTCAGCTGTGTCTGTCCTTCAGGTGTGTCTACTCAGTTCATCTATTAAATTTTATTTCAGTTACAGAATTTTAAATTATAATTATTCTGATAAATTTTTGCACCAGCCTATTTTGCTACAAGAATATGGTATCTTTTTTTTTTTTGTTAAACCTTCTGAAGATATTGATTATACTTTAAAAATCATTCTCAGTTTGTTGTATTTATTTTATTTCCTCAGAAGGCAGTTCTGCGTGTTTGGATTGATGCTTATATTTCAGGGTGTGATTTTTGCTTAATTATTTGGTGATTCTTGGTTGTGTTTTTGTCTTTGACTTAACTTTCTCTGCTAGCTTCTGCCATTGTTGTGCTTCCCAATAACTGTGAGGGAAAGGTATCAGGTTTCTACGGATAGTGCTCCCTGTAACTCTTGGGTATAGCTAGCCTTTTAGGGCATAGCCTCGCTTTGTGAGGGCACGACAAGAAGACAGCCCTCTGGGAACCAGGGGGTAGGTTCTCACCAGACACCAAATCTCCTGGCATCTCATCTGATCTTGAATTTCCCAGCCTCCAGAACTGGGAGAAACAAATTTCTACTGTTTATAAGCCACCCAGTCCATGTAGTCTGTTATAACAGCTGGGGGTGGACTAAGACAGCATCTGAGTTGGTGTAAATCAAGATTAGAAAACTGTCACCACCAGCCTTCTTCAAATATTCAGGAATCTATTTAAAACAGTCTGTCTCAGACAACGACATCTGAACTTTGAAATGACTAGAATTGTTGCCCAGTTTTTAAACCTTCAGTTATGCTCAGATAGCAAAGATGTATCAAAACTTATCAGTAAGGATATTCATTTCTGTGTTGTGAAATTAGAAATAATCTTATGGGGCGCCTGGGTGGTTAAGCGTCTGATTTCAGCTCGGGTTACGATCTCGTGGTTCATGAGTTTGAGCCCAGCATTGAGCTCTGTGCTGATAGCTTGGAGCCTGGAAGCCTGCTTGGGATTCTATGTTTCCCTCTCTCTCTCTGCCCCTCCTCTGCTCATGTTCTGTCCGTCTCTCTCTCAAAAATAAATAAACACTAAAAAAAAATCCTAAGTTTCCAAAAAAGACAGTTGACTGATTTTTTTCCTGTCTTTTAATGCAATACAGTGGAGACTAATGAGGCTGTTGGAGAAGATAAGGTCATTGGAATATTCGTGACATAATTAATGAGGGAAAATCACATTATACAACAATATGCACTGAGATTCTTTATTTATTTATTTTTTTTAAATATTTTATTTATTTCTAGGAGAGAGAGAGAGAGACAGCATGAGCAGGGGAGGGTCAGAGAGAGAGGGAGTCACAGACTGAAACAGGCTCCAGGCTCTGAGCTCGCAGTCAGCACAGAGCCCGATGCGGGGCTCGAACCCACGAACCGCGAGATCATGACCCAAGCGAAAGTCGGACGCTTAACCGACTAAGCCACCCAGGCGCCCCTTACTGAGATTCTTTAAAAGGAAAAGTTAGGGGTGCCTGGATGGTTGAGTTGGTTAAATGTCTGACTCTTGATTTCAGGTCAGGTTATGATTTCATAGTTTGTGAGATTGAGCCCTCTGTCAGGCTCTGTGCTAACAGTACAGAGCCTGCTTGGGGTTCTCTCTTCTTCTCTCTCTGCTCCTCCCATGCCTCGACTCACACTCACTCAAAAATAAGTAAAAAAACTTAAGGAAAAGTTAAATGGTTATACAAAGGATAAACCACAAAACATAAAGTGATATTTTCAAAATGTTAAGATTTGGGGGATTTATATAGCCTTTTTTGTGAAGTTAAAATTTATTTAGTGAAATGTATTACTTTTGTCATCATAAAAGGTGTTATATACATATTTTCAGAAATAATATATGTTTGGATAAAGCAAGAACCTATTTGTTCTGGATCATTAAATAACATCCTAATTCTTTCTTGCATAATTGTAGTTTTAATGAGTTACTGTAATAATTGAGGTGATTAATTAAAGATTGAACTAAAAATGACACCACTTAGAGTGGAAACTAATGATCAACTTATGGTAAAAACAAGAAAATAATGTCTAATGTTGAGCCTTTTATTCTTTAAATTTTGGTTGGTGTATCTTATACCAATCACAAGATAGCAATTGCAGCAGGGGCTGAGTGGGCACAATTCTGAGAAAAATACTGCAGAAGTGGTTCTTCATTGCTCACCCTGCAGGTTGTCTTGGGCAATAGCCCAACACTGCCCCCTCGTGGTTAGTAGAAACAAAGTACCAGTGCCAATAAACAGCAGGTGTTTTGTGTAAGCTTCTTATACCTAGGACTTTTAAATTATATTGAAAAGCTTTTCATGCTTATAGAGTTTTGCAATTAATAATAAACAGTATCCTTATTTTATAGATGAGAAAACTGAGAAGTTAAATGAATAGATCCCACAGCTACATCATGATAAAGATGGGAGTGGAACCTGGACTCCATTATCCCTAGCCAACATAATTTTTGCCAGTCAGAGCTGCCTCAGCCTTAAATTAGCTGGCTGATATCCTGGAAGTCCCACGTATATGTAAAACATAGTCCTGAGTTGTAGACTCAATTATGCACAGGCAGCTCATAGCTCCTCATTATTTCCAGCCATCCCTTAACTTTGCCTGGTGATTTGTGATACTTTGGATATAGCTAAGCCTTTGAATTTTGGGGACCTATTTATTTATTCCAGTTAATGTTACATAATTGAGATGTGCAGATGGTGAATTTAAAACATCATCCAGATAGCTGATTATTGCTGATGAGACAGAGCCAGCACATGAAGGCTGAACTTTCTGGAAATGCACTGATATTTCTCCCTGATAGCAGTGGTAACTGGCAGGGTCTAATATCATTTACTGCAGACATATTTTCATTGTTAAAAGGGCATGTTGCTTGTTGAATTAAGGCTTGTGTGTGTGGAATTATTATGGTTTTAGTTTCTTGATCTCCTTGACACCCAAAGGTGGAATTGTGTCCTTTACGTCATGCATTTTCCTGTGGAAGAGGCACAAGTGAAACCACCAAGATGTTAACGAGTGAGACGATGATACAGCAAGTCTAACGATTTGACAGGATGTGTATATTTCCATATGTCCTCTTGATTTGGTCTTACTTCCTCCCCCTGACTGCATTTAGATCTGGTAGCACTTGATTAATTTTCAAGTCTGTTTTTAGAGGGAAATTCAACTGCATTTTGAACTGACTTGTATCAGAGTTCACTGAAATGAGAGTCAGACTAATGATTAATGCCTCTAGGTGGTGCCTGTGACCTGTATTTGGATTCAGTATCTTGTCAGAGAGAGGAAGTGTGTGTGTGTGTGTGTGTGTGTGTGTGTGTGTGTGTGTGTGTGTGTTCCACTTTCCAAGCTCTGTAGGGAGACAGTGTTAAAGACCAGAGTGAGCCTTGGGACCCTTTGTGGTTACTCAGTTCTTATTTTTCCAATATTCTTTGTTTTTTCCCCTCCTTGGAAAGTGAATTTACAAAATTGACATAAAGAAGGAGGTGAAACCCAAGGAGGAAATTTGGAATTTTTAAAACTTATAACTAGCAGTTTATATTTTTAGGGGTGAAGAGATGCCTCTTCCATGGATATATTGCATATAATATTTGTCTAATAAGCATATGCAGAAGGCATTCTGTTAGCATGCTACTCTTTCTCTGTGATGTGTGTGCCTAACCAGTCATTTCCTCTCCCTTTGTGTTTTAGCCCTCTCTACTGTTTGCGGTAGTGAAGGTTGATTTGATCACTCAAGAGTTTTTCCTGACTTGACCTCCTGTGTGATCTGGATGTCCTTTTAGTGTTACAGTGTAACTAAGGTGAATATCCTTGTGTTACTCTAGAAAGCAGAGCAGGAAGGACCTTTAGAGATCGGCAAGGAAAGGAGTCTTCAACTCCTTGGTTTACGTGATCAATAACCTTTCAAGCAGTTTGCCTAATCACATCTTAGGTTTAGAATAATCACATAAAACAAACAAGATCACATAAGTCTAATTAACTTATGAGCCTCTCAACTGTCTACAGATTTCACTGTCTTTTTACCATATCCACTCTTTCAGTGAATTTCAGTGGATTTTCAGTTATTTCATAGAGCAAAAATTTGGGGGGTCAGTTTAGGATTGGCATTGTTTTACTTAGTGAGGACATTAAAGCCACCCCTAATATCATGTCACCACTACTTCATGAAAGAAGTATTTTAACACCATGTGGGTAAGAAGGATTTAATCTCAGAATTGATGGCAGTCTTTTGATTTAATAATTTATGTAAAGCTTTTCATTGTTCACTTCACTAAGGACAAATGAGCTCCTCTCTGTTGGTAGAGAACTACTGATTTAGGACAATATCTTCATTTTTTGGATGGAGAAATTGAGACCCAAATAAGTTGACTTCTTTAAGGTCATATGTCTTGCAAGTAGCAGAGAAATGAATTTTTCTTATTAGTTCAACAGTTAGACAGTTGGATGGCTCTCTCCCCATTTTTCTCTGTTTTTTTTTTTTTTCTGTTGCTGAGTGAAGAACACATACAAAAGCTAAGAAGAGGCAGTGTATGTCAGGCAGAAAATAGATCCCATAATGAAATTTTCAATTCTGCTTCATAATGGTATTTTTATTTTCTGTGAAATCTAACTTGTTTCTTGTTTTCCTTTGTCCTGTTTTCTTCTTTTCCGTTTTTTTTTCTTCCCCAGCTTTACAGAGTTATAATTGAAAAATAGAAGTGTGTATATATAAGGTGAACAACATGATGTGATAAGCATATACAATGTGAATTGATTATCACAATCAAGAAAATTAACATATCCATCACCTCACACAGATACCATTTTTTGTGTGTCGTCCATTTTGTTTCTGAATCCTGTTTAGAAGTATGTGTTCAAGAGAAAGGAACAATGTTTACTGAGTGAGTGCTTGCTCAATGACAGGGATTTTGCTAGGTGTTCTGCATAGTTATTTAATCTTTGCTGTCTCACAGCAACACCTGAGATCTGGGTGAATAACATTAACGCCAAAAATTTCCACACCATTGCTTTTCCTCCTGTTCAGTGTTTTCTTTAGAGATACAGAACTGTATCTTGTTGCCATCTGGAATTATGTTATTGCCTATATATCTACACATTCTCCCTCATTCTTCATTTTACTATAAGCTGTGGTCAAGGGAGGGGCTTTTTAGAATTACCCAACAGTACTGGTGGAGGGAGATGAATCGAGATGAGCTGCATTTGTATGCAAATTAATGAAGGGGAAGGAGAATCAAGTCAAGGAGTGCCATTTCCTCTTGGAATTATTCCCCATGTAGAAAAATGGGTGAAAGTTCCCAAGTAACCAGTCTTCACTAATATGACCACCAGGGGGTGCTCAATACTGTCAGATTCTGGTGGTTTTATCTCCAGCCAAATCATAGCACCACGAGTTTTCTGTAATTATGTCTTTTCTCTCTCTCTATCCTTTCTTCTTTAGAATGGGACAGCGAGGCAAACATTTGTCTTTACTGTGCCTTGACTTTTGGAGCTTTAATAATATTCCATAGAAAATAAATAGCCCTTTTATGAGATTAGACTGTATATTACACATTAAATTTTGAACTTACTAGTTACCTTGACCATTGCTTCTTAGACTTCCTAGTTACCTTAACCATTCTAGAACCCTCCTTGAAATGATGTAGGATAAACTGCCACTGGAATGCCCTCTGCCTCTCACCTTTAAGTTTCTCATTTTATTTGGTTCCAGCCCATCCTTTACATCCACACTTAAATTCCTTTCTTCTTAATAAAATATTTTCTGGCTATTTGATTCTAGAGAACTTTCTTCTAAACTCCAATAGCATTCAGATGTCAGTTCCTAGTTCCCCACATACTCCTGTATTGTCTAACACCGTCAGCTTCACCAGTGTTTCTTTCCTTCCTCCAGAAGGTTAAGAACTAGAGGAAAAGCCCAGGAAAACCTTCTCCTCAGGCCACAGCAGTATAGGAGTGAAACTGTGGTCTCAATGACCATGGCAAAACATATTTTCGGACTCCATCCTCACCTGCTGTGTAAGAACGCCAGCTCCCCCAGGTGCATCCAGATTAACTCTACGGGTCTGCCCAGGTTTCCTATCAAGGGCTCACCTGTAAGTCAGTTGCTGTCAGGAGGACCTAGTGCTCAGTCCTCTCTCCTGCAGTGATGCTGTTACTGCCTCCACCAAAAGCATCTAGAATCTCTGCTGTACCATCTGCAGTGCTGCCCAGCAAGCTGGCCTCCTCTCCAGCTCCTTTTACAGAACAATATTTTAGTGTTCATTGCCCTTTATTTATCCTTTTTTTTAAAAAAAATGAAAAAATATCTCTTATTTTTTTTCTCATCTACAAAATCCAAGGTTCTTACCAAAAAGTTTTAAATACAAAAATATTTTTCTCTGTGTTGAGGCATTAGTGTATGTGTATGTGTGTATATGTGTGTTGTGTTTACATAAGATATTTTGTTTTTATGAAACAGGTATATTACTGTACACTTTGAATAATTTATTTCACAAAAGTGTGTCCACAAAATGAAACAATCTCTCTGTGAAACATCCAAATAACAATGGCCTGGGCAGAGGAGCAAAACATTCATGTTTTTCCCTGGCTGTGTTTTTCCGAGTATCTTTAAACTTGCCAAGGTCACTTATACCCTGACCTCAATTCCATTTCCTAGTTGCTCACCTGCAGCTGCCTTCTAAACGCAAGGTAGCCCCGAGGGCCATAGGCTGCATCCCTAAGCCCCAGGAGAATTCTGCCGTGAACTCAACTGCTCCCAGAGGTTTCCTCACTATGGAGGCACCACAGTGTTCTAATGGCTTACTTGCTCCTAGTGAGAACATCTGTGGGTCCCCACTTTGAGGTTTGAAAAAGGATACTTCTCAGCATCATGCTTCATTGAGGTGCACATGAGGCCCACAACAAAAATACCTGTCTCAGGGTAAATAATTTTTTATTTGCTTATTGATTCATTGACTCACATGTTTTTCTTTCATTCAAGACAAATGTTTAGTGTCCATGTCAAGGACAGTTCTAAAGACCTGACTAGACATTGTCCATCCGGGGTCCTCAGAGGGCCTGGGGGTGCCGGTGGTGGTGAGAGGCCGTGTTGGAACAGATTCCAGCATTCGCTGCACGCTGGTCCTGAAACCCACTTTCCTTTCAGTGACTTTGGCCCTAGGTCTCAGTTTGGGTGCTCCGTGGCCTAACCTTGTGGACGTCTGGCTTGGGTTTGGATATCTCCATCCTCTCCCATCCTATCTCATCAGACCAAATGAGCCAAGAGTATGGCTTTGGGATTCATTTCATTTTTTTACCAGGAGGCCCTTTTACTTCATACATATTTATAAAAGCAGATGGTTCTACTCAACTCTACCAAACACACCTGAGCTCTAAATTCAATTGCTGTATTGAGAGAAAGACGTAATTCTTTTAATCTAGAGTCTGAGCCCTGATTCAGATGTAATATTCTATAATAACTGTGTATATAATTTTGAATTCTTTTTCTCCAGCTCCTCCTCTTTCTCCTAACTTAACATTATATATAATAAATGCTAGCAGATATTATTAAAGATTCCTTGAAAACATACTTTAAAACCTGTATAGTCACCCATTGTATAAATGTCCCATAAATGATTTCACCATATGATTGGGGAGTTTGTGTTTTGTTTGTAAATTTTTACTGTTATATGAAAAATGTCATAATGAGGAACTTCAGATATAAATCTCAGTCCACACTTATTTCTTTAGGAGTGACTTCTAAGAGTCGAATTGCTTATTAAACAGGAAAATTTTTTCTATAATTTTTCACCAATTTTTCTTTCTGCCAGTAATGTATGCGAACTATCCCATTGCATCTTTATTAACTTTAGCATGTATCATTTTGGCATTTTGATAGAGGCATTGTTTTAATTTATATTTTTTTGGTCACCACTAAGAATGTACATTTTAATATGTTTGTTGGCTTTTACATTTCTATTAGTTTTTAATGCTTTTCATGATGATTTATGAACTTGCTTTATATGGTAAGCACAATGGCCTTTTGTCATAATTGTGCCAAGAGTTCTTTTTCCATTATGTTGTTTTGGTTATAGCATTTTTGATATGTGTAAACCTAAAATTTTTTATATGTCCAAATTTTTTGTGTTTTTTTGTGATTTCCTGACAAGTATAATTCACATTCAGATATCAGCAAAATATTTACATATTTTTCTATTTGTTTTATTTTAGAGCTATTTTAAAAACATGAAGTTTACTAGATTTTATAAAATAGCCTCTTCTTCCTCAAAGATTGATACCTTACATTCTTTAATGAATAATTATTTTTCCCTCTTGTTTTATGATGTTGACTTTATGATATATTATGTTCTGGTATGAACTGTGGTTTTTCTGAGCTTGTCAATTTTATGTTAGTAATCAGCCTGTCTCCCAGTACGACGTTGACTTAATTACTATGATTTTGTTTTTAAGTTTATTTATTTATTTTGAGACAGACAGAAACAGCTTAAGTGAGGAGGGACAAAGAGAAAGAGAGAGAGAGGGAGAGAATCCCAAGTAGGCTCTGCACTGCCACTCCAAAGCCTGACGGAGGGCTTGAACTCACCAAACATGACATCATGACCTCAGCCAAAACCATGAGTTGGATGCTTAACTGACTGAGCTACCTAGGTGCCCCAGTATGGTTTTAAAATATATTTTAATATTTGGTAAAGCAAGACTCTTTATTACTGCATTAAAAAATTATTCTACACTCTTGTCTATTTATAGTACTAGGTTAAATTTAGATAATTTTATCCAGTTGGGATTTTTCACTACTCCATTCAAAAAATTTTTATGAAGTCCTTCACTGTGCCAGGCATTCCTCATTCTAGGTGCTGGGGAATGGAATGCACTTGTGTACCAGAGAGACAGTCCCTGCTGTCGTGGGGTTCACAGTCTCCTAGAGGAGAGACGGTAGACAAAAGCAAGAGAGGCTGTACAGCGCGACATCAGATGGTGTTGGTGTGACAAACAGAAAAACAGGCCAAAGGCAGAGAATGATGGAGATGGTGTTAGAGAATGTGTTTGAGAATGTTTCTATGAGGAGACGATGAGAGAGTGAGCAGAAAGGAGTACTCAAGAGGGATCACAGGTGGCTGGTACCAGAAGAGCAGGAGGAAGCCTTGTGTGATCCGAGGGAGTGAGGGGTGTAGGAATGAGTCAGGGATAGAGTCAAGGGCCAGAGCATGTGCAGCCCTGTAGGGCCTGGAAAACACTTTGGGTTTTAGCCAGGTGTTTTGATTAAGACTATGAAACATTTATAACTTAATTTGGGAAAGAATTGATGCATTTTCAGAATTCCATTTTTGCTTTAAAGAAAGTGGTCTCTCACCATGTTTTCTTCTCCTTTTTTTTTTCCCTCCACCTCCTTCTTTACACTTTATAGTAAAAATATGTCATGTCATTTATGTAGGTTCCTCACATATTTTTAGGTCATTTCTAAATATTTTATATATGCTTAATGGTCTGTCAGTGGGATATATATTCTACTGTATTTTCTAACATACCTTCTGGTATACAAGAAAATGTGGGTATACATTATATATCTTACACTTGAGTACTAAATTTGAAATTTTCAATTAATTCTTTACCACTTTTGTGTAAAGAGTTTTAATTTCATCTTCCATCATAATGACAATTTGTCCTCTGCATTTACATAGCTCTGTCAGATCAAGAGTGATATTGGATAGATGTCTTTGTCTATTTATTATTTATAGAAATGACTATATATATTTTTAATATAAGGTTATTATTTTAGAATACTTATTTGCACATTAAATAATTTCCATCTAGTTCTAACCCTTAAAAGTTAATTTTTTCCCGTTGGGGCACCTGAGTGGCTCAGTCGGTTAAGCATCCTACTTCAGTTCAGGTCATGATCTCACGGTTCATGGGTTCAAGCCCCATGTCAGGCTCTGTGCTGACAGTTAGCTCAGAGCCTGGAGCCTGTCTTCGGATTCTGTGTCTCCTTCTCCCTCTGACCCTCCCCTGCTCATGCTGTCTGTATCTCTCTCTCAAAAATAAATAAAACATTAAAAAAATTTTAAGGAAAGTTACTTTTTTCCCCTTAAGAATGAGTTACTGACTTTCAGATTTCTCGTTACCATCTTTTGATGACAATGTGGCTTTTGTTCTTTGACTTGTAGGTTTAAGGAAAGATTTCTAGAAAAAAAAAGATATATAGATTTCCTAATATTAAACAATTATTGGACTCTTTAAATCAATGCTGTTCAATTATGGTAGACGTTTGCTTTAGTCTACTGACCAGTTTACTTTGTTTTTATTTTATTTTGTCCTTGTCAAATTTGCATAAGTTACACTGATTTATAACTTATGTATTTTGGAATCTCTTTGGCCACCTTTGCTATTTTGGTTATGCTAGCTTAATGAAATGAACTGGATTACCTACCAGTAAAAATGTCTGGTCCTAAAATCTTTTCCTGGAAATAATTAGTTGGTAGCTTTCAATTTCTTCAAAGCTTGTTGATCTTCCCTTGTTTGATATTTTTCACATCAGTTTTGATTCCATATATTTTCCCTCTCAACCTTTTGTTTCATTGAGATTTGGTGATTTATCTTTGAGACTTAGTAACTATTTAATTTCAGGAAAATTTCTTTTCATTGTAAGGCTCTTCTTGTCCCTGTAATTTAGACATTAGACCATAGACGCAGGACTGGGGTGATCTGAGAGACTGACATTGGGCTCCACTCATTTGTCCTTCTCTCATTATCTGTGAACAGATATGTTCAGATGGAGGCAAAGAGAGGCAGAAGGAGATGTTTAATTATTGAACATGGATTTCAAAAGGATGCATATTCTAAACACTTTAACAACACAAGGGCTAGTACATGATGTAGACTAGTGTGAGATTGAGATTGAGGGTTTTGTTGGAAGACAGCCTAGGTTTAAAACCAGGTTCCATCAGTGACTAACTGTTTGACTTTGGGAAAATTACTGTGCTTCTCTGTGCTCCAGGCTTTTCATTTGTGAAATGAAGGTTAATACATTTACTGATTTAACAAATATTTATTGTATTTATTGAGAACTTCCTATGTGTTAGGCACTGTTTTTAAGATCTGTAAATGCCTCCATATAAAAAGTACTTGATCTTTGAGTGTATCCTACTTGGAGTTCTTAAGCTTGTTAGGTATACAGGTTAATTTTTCCCAATGTCACTGAGATATAATTGGCATATAACATTTTATAACCCTAAGGTGTATAATGTATTGATTTGATGTACTTATATATTGCAGTATGATTATCATCATAGTGTTAGATAAAACCCCCTCATTTCACATAACTGCCATTTCTTTTTTGTGGTGAGAATATTTAAGATTTACTGTTTTAGCACCTTTCAAGTGTACATCATAGAATTGTTAATGATTAATCACAGTACTGTGGATTAGATCCCCAGAATGTATTATTCATTTTCTAACTAGAAGTTTGTACTATTTCACAAGTGCCTCCCCACTTCCCGTTTCTCCTAGCCCCTGTTAACTACCACTCTGCTCTCTGTTTCTATAAGCTCAGCCTTTATATATTCCACTTATATCATATAGTATTTTTATTTCTGTCTCTGATTTATTTCACATAGCTAATGTCCTTCCTGAAGGAGCATCCATGTTATTGTAAATGGAAGGATTTCCTTCTTTCTCATGATTGAATAATATTTTGTATAAATATAATGTTTATATGTATATATTTATATACATATAAATAGATATATTTAATACATCTGCTTTATCCATCCATGTATCAGTGTTCACTTAGGTTGTTTCCATATCTTGGGTTATTATAAATAATGCGTAATGAACACAGAAGTGCTGATACTGCCTCAAGATCCTATTTTCATTTCCTTTGGATGTAATCCAAATCAGAGTACCAATCCCAGAAGTGGGATTACTGGATCATATGGTAGTTCTATTTTTAATTTTTTGAGGAACCTCCACACTGTTTTCCATTGTGATTGTACCAGTTTACATTCCCACCAGCAGTGCACAAGGGTTTTCTTTTCTTCACATCCTCTTCAACAATAGTTTCCTCTTATTTTTTCAAAGATAGCCATTCTTACAGGAATGAGGTGATCTCTTACTGTGGTTTTAAACATTTTTTAAAAAGTTTTATTTATTTTTTATTTTGAGAGAGAGAAAGGGTGTGTGGATCATGGCTTGAGCCAAAATCAGGAGGCAGACACTCAACTGACTGAGCCACCCAGGCACCCCTCAACCTTTTTTTAAAATCATATTTGAAAGTTATTGGTCACTGTCACTATTTCTTCGCTTTTTTTTCCCCCCTTCCTCTCTATTCTTCCCTTTGTGACTCCTATTGCAGTCACATACTCTGGTGGCTTGTAGTTTCCCACAGCTGCCAGAAGCTCTGTTCATTCTCTTCATTCATTTTCCTTTCTGTATAATCTCAATTGACCTATTTTCACATTTTCTGATTCTTCTATCCGTTCTGCTATGAGAAAGTAGTAGGGAGTAACTTTGGGATGGGCACTACTTTGTAACACATAGGGAAGGCCTCTGAGGTGACATTTGAATTGAGACTAGGTCATAGTAAAAATCTGTTCCCCAAAGGTGATGGGCTCTTCTCCAACTGAACTGCAGATTCTGCTTCCATGGGTTGGAGAAGGGGGTTGATCCTTCCCTGGGTATCTCTACACACCAGTGCACTTGATGGGAATTTCTGTGTTCCTACTTTAGCTCTCCAGATGTCCTATACAGACAAGTGGTCTAGTTCTAAGAGCTTTACTTTTTAATAACTCATTGCCAATTGTTCTAAAACCCCTTCCATTTGCAAAGGAGCCTTTATAATTTAGGCAGACTTGAATTTTTCATAGAGAAGTAGGAGGACTTAATTATAGTTTCAACACACATTGGCATGCTTGGAAGTATTCAAAGGAAGTCAAGGAATTTTGAGAATTTAAGCCAAGATACTTATTTCCTCTTAATAATGTTGTGGCTTGATGTTTACTACACCAGTAAATATTCCCATAAGTATCAGGTAAGTATTGGGCTTTATTCTATGGCCTGAAGGCCAATATTCCTGAACTTGGTGAAACCAACTGAAAAATTGAATTCCAAAAATGGAATTTCTCCATGGAAAATATGTTGTTTCCAGCCCTTGGTATTCACACCTAAAGCCCATTGGCAGCTGTCCTTTGGCCTGCAGAAACAGGCATGGTGGTACATAAAGGCAGTAGCTATGGAAACCTGAACCCAAATGATATTGGGGCTTTAAAGATCAAAGGCAACACCCTGAATTGTTTGGAGAGCCCAGTGAAGGTTTCAGAACTTTATTGTTCTCCACAGAAAACACTACAGCCAAGACTTTGAAATGTTTTCTTCTCCAGGTACATTAGAACTATGTGCATAAAGTAGAAGTTTGTAGTTTGCTCATGAATTTATCTGCTCTAATTATTTTACCAGCTATTTTACAACATCCATCTCTGCCATAAAGAAAATTGTCAGCTTCCATTTTTCCTTTTCTTGTATTTAGTTTAATAAATAGGTAAAGCAATAAGACACACAAAATATGCTGAGTCTATAAATTTGGTAAGAGAGGTTGATTTATTTTCATAAATCATGGAAAATCTCTTCAGTGTATTATTTTTCCCTCACACTCTTCTTACTATATACAAACTCCCATGTTGCCAGATGCACACACAGCTAAACTGCAGTTCTACCTATAGGAAAGATTTTGACCTCCACTAGTGTTTTCTCACGTACTGATGCTTTGTTTAGTATTTTGATACAAATCCCATTATCACAATCTTAGCAGAAATTAAAGTGGAAGAAAATATTTTCCCATGAATGTGTCTTCCCAAGAGTGCATTTTGTTTTTATCTTGTGGAGCTTGATTTGGACTCATTTCTTCTGACAAGCTCCCATTTTATTAAAGTCCTGGTGAGGGGTGCCTGGGTGGCTCAGTTGGTTGAGCATCTGACTTCGGCTCAGGTCATGATCTCACGGTTCGTGGGTTTGAGCCCTGTGTCAGGCTCTGTGCCAATGGCTAGCTCAGAGCCTGAAGCCTGTTTTGGATTCTGTATCTCCCTCTCTCTGATCCCCTTCTCATGCTCTCTCTCTCTCTCTTTCTCAGAAATAAATAAAACATAAAAAAAAAAGATTAAAGTCCTGGTGAATGACAACGGGGCATTTTCTTCCTGACTAATGGAGATTGTTAAAGTAAAATCTCTGAACATACTACATTTGTCTGTGGGGATTTGCATAGAGTCAAGTGGACATGTTATGGTTAGTTGTAGTAGTCAACAGCATCATATTCACCATGAAGTAATGAAATGGAGACTGGGTGTGTTACACCAAAATTTATGATTATATTAATCTGTGTACCTAAAATACAGTGGGAGGGAAAGGTATAATTTGAAGAAGCTCTCTCTGAAGTATTTATTGAAACTTACAAGGCCTTTACTTCTCATAGACATCCAGAACCAAGTAATCAAGCTGCCTAGACTGTATTTACTAGAGTCTAGTTTTCTTAACATTCCTGAAGAGGGAGAAGTGGCTTTTTCCCCACCTTACAGGAGCACACCATCTCTGCCTGTCCTCTGAGAGACACAGAGTGCCACATATCCAGGCTGGTTCTACATGTTTCCTGTACTTTTCACTACAGATTCACCCCTCACCTGTGAGGGGCACACTTGCCAGAGTCTCCTCTCATCACACCTCTGCTTTCTCCTTTCCCTACCACAAACACAGGACTTTTGACTCAGGATTGTGATATACCTCAATCTAGGATTTTCACTTTTCTTCATGGAAAGCATTATGTTTTAATAGTGAGACATAATTAGGGTTTAAATCAAACTGGCAAGTTGGCTATTTGCCATTTAATACACAGAATCATAGGATGAAAAGATATAGAAGGGATTTTGGAGAGTATCAGTATTTTGCCATCATTTTTTACTAGAGGACTTCTTTTGCAGAGGAAAAAGAGAATGCAGCAGATGTCTGGAGGCACAGAGAAAGTTCCAGTCAGAATGAATATAATATATAATGTCTTTGAAGTTCACTATTTTACTTTAAAATTTTCTGCAACTTTGAAGTTGTTACCAAATTATATCTTTACTTATTTTCTAATAAAAGTAGTTCTAGAATTACTTACCATAAGTATAGTGATCCCTATTTATCCTTCACCTTTGTGTAGCATCTCGCACATATCCATATACCTTGAGGAGTTTGTAAACCTAGATACAAAAAATACCAACTGGACAAAATATATCCTATTGTAGGTGAGTAAACTGAGACCTAGAAATGTAGCAATTTGCTTAAGATCACCATGGCAGAATCAACATGAGAATTCCAGTCCAATGGTTTTTAGCACAATGAGTTTCTCATCAAAATCAGACATGTTTCATCCAGATATCTTCCACAACGGTTCCTGGAAACTAAGGTTTCTGTAAGTCACGAAAATTTTTGGAACCTGACTGACCTCATTTAACCTGGTTTTCATGCTGTATAAGGATACTGAGAAACCACTGTAAGAGTAATCATGCGTTTATATATGCCTCTTTCAGTAGCCTTGCTCATAAGGGGAGATGTAAGGGTGTGTGTGCGTGTGTGTGTGACAATAGATGAAGTAGGGGAGTGGTGAGTGGTGGTGGTGGTGGCAGCAGTGGTGGGTAGCATTCAACACTAGGTAATTTTTTTTCCCCATTTTCTGAAACCACTACTTTTTCCTGAAACCCATTAGTCTGGTTTTGGCTGCTGAAGGAAAGCAGTATTTAGTGAGTGCTGCAGGGGTTGATTCTTGTGGAACTCATGGGAGTTAGATTTGGCTGCTGTCACAGTTTTCATAAGATTTTGAATTTTCTGAGACGTTTTGTCCTCTGCTTTTGAGATTGATATAAATAGTCTTGTTCTCTGTCCCCCAGATAAAACTCAATGGATAAAAAGAATTTCATTTGTTCCACACGGAAGATACAAAATATATTTGAATGATTGAATGGATGGGTCTTTGTGGATAATCATTAGTCAAATTTATGTAGCCATTTTCATGAATAAGGGAACATTTGCTATCCTAAACGAAAGTGACAAAAAGAGGTAATACTATGTCCCTTAAAAAATATAATACAAGTGAAATGTACAAACTCTAACCAACCAGGTAGAAATAAGGAAAAATCCTTATTGCTTCCTTTCATAGGTGAGATTAGAGAACTCTGGCTCCTCTCTTTGGTCAGGTGAACTCCTCATAGGTATTGCTTATGTGAATGCATTGATCAAATAGTCCTGGACTTCTCAGGATACCTATTTTAGTACCAGCCACTCAGGTAGAAGTTGGGAATATAAAAATAACAAGGGTCAGTTGCTGGGAGCCGCACTGGCCTCGCTGGATGAGTCACAGTGAGGAAATGGCAGCGTTTGCACAGCTCCTGCCATGAGAAATGAAAACTGGTATCTCTTGCTACTACTGGCTCGTGTTGGAAATGAGGCTGCTGGTATTGACCAGGCCTCACAATATTCCAGATCAGACCAATATTCCCCACACAGATTGCTTATAAGGAAAAGCATATCCCTGCCTTTTTCAAAGAGATTTCAGATGAAAACTTTGTGGATGATTGTTAAAAGGCTCTTCCTAAGGGCCTTGCAGATCCAAGACTTACATAATAAAGGGGGCTCGAGTCTGGCCCTGCGACAAAGAGCCTAATTTAGAGTTAAGGGCAGATATCCATCCCCAACCAATTGTTTCTGCCTGGAGCACTGCCCGCCCCCCCACCCCAAGGCATTTGTTATCAAGTATTTGGAGTGACTTATTCTGGCCTTGAATATGCTGATTGCTCCCTGTGAAGGAACCTATTGAGGAACTTCTTTTTTTGTGATTATGGGAGCAGAGGTGTTTCCTGAAAGACCTGTTTGACCCTTGCTCACAGAGAAGTAACTTCACCCCTTTATGCTAAAAACTTTGTCTGGTATGCTAAAGATACTTTCTTCCCCTTAGGGTAAGCATCTCAATCACTATTGATAATGGTTATGCATGAGTCTTCTACAAATCTATGTTCCAGGAAATTCTTGCATATCAAAGAAGTCTGTTATCAGAAATCACTGTCTAAGGCAAATGCCACTTCTGTGCCATCCCCCAAACACTTATAAAATAAAGTTGAGCCCCAGTCAGAGCAGAGATGCCTTCCTGGTGACCAGAAAGACTCTCGAGCTTCTCACACCCCTCCCTCGCCGACACCGCCCATCCTTCAGGGACCCCTGGGCCCCAGCCGGAGCCGGTCCCCGACAGTCAGTTGTGCCCCAATTTTCTTAGGGTCCATTGGAAAGACAAGTGCATGAATAGCTAGCCGTAGTATAACACAACAAAGTTTTATGCTGGTGGTACAAACCAGGAGAGACTGTGTTACTTGCTATTACCTCAGGGGGCTAAGAGGGGTTTCACTGAGAAGATAGGTTGAAATGCAAGGATGTGTTAACTTGGAAATGGGAAAGTGGAAGGAGGAAAGTGGAAGGAGGAACGCAATGACAAGATGATTGTTGGAAGTGGGAGAGTGCCATGATCTGTTGAGGAAGTGACAAAGAAAAAAGGTAAGTGCAGGGCCGACTGAGAAAGGCGCTGATGGCATGCCGGCATGAACCTGGGAGGGAGCAGGCAAGGTTTTCAATCAAGAAATTGTAAGGCCACAAGTCTAAACCAAACTGACTCCATGACAGGCTTAAAGTGTCCCCTCTGAACTAGAAGGCCTGAGTTTCAGCTTCCCCGAAACTATCAGGCAGTTACACATTGCCCAAGGCAGGAGAAACCACCCTTGCAACACCCACTCAGGAAAGGCCAGCGACCACCCTCCACATTACTAAGGGACAGGCCTGGAGATAGAAACTATAGATAGGACCCTGTTACCTAATGTTAAAGTTAACCTGTTCATCACAGAACAAGACCCTAGGCTCGCTCTGTGATTGGTTGAATTTAAAGATACTCTAAACGTTGTAATTGGATCCCGCCAAAAGTAACGAATACTCTAGACAATGTGTATGGTCAAACCCGCTGTCAATGATGTTGAATAATTATGATTGGATCACTGTCCCCCTGCCACAACTTCTGTAACTCCCCCGTCTCAAACCCCATAAAAACCCTACTCTGCCTTTGCTCAGGGCTCTCAGCACGGATCCACTGCATTGGTGAGGTCTGGGAGCCCGAACTTAAGCCCGAATAAATGCCCTTTGCTTTTGCATACATGACTCAGACTCCTTGGTCTTGTGATTTTGGGGAAATTGTGATCTGGGCGTAACAAAATCATTGACTGCATTTGGGCTCTTTAAAAAGATATCTCTGACAAGAGCTTGTAGAATCAATTGGGGTGGTGGGTGGTGTGAGAAGATTGGAGAGAAGGGGACAAGTGTTATCTAATTCTGTAACTCCTTTTTTTTTTCATACAAACTCAAAAGTTGCTAAAAATAAAGGAAGGTTTTAGAAAAGCTGATTTCATCTTGAAGAGCCAAAAATTAAGTCCTCCATTAAGAGAAACCTCGGGCTGCACGTAGCCCCAGTCCTAGATAAACTAAACCTAAAACTTAACCAGCTTTTCCGCTTCTGAACAAATGCCTGCGCCACGGGAAGCTAATACCTAACCAGCTCTTTCTGCTTCTGTAACAAAGCTTAAGGCTTGCTTTCCCGCCACCGAATTGCCCAAGGGACTAGCCTCAGGGCGGCAGCCACTCCGAAAAGGCCAGCAGCTACCCCCCACCTTGCTGAGAGAAGGGCCTGGAGAGAGAGATGTTAACCTGTTAGCCGCCAAACAAGACTTCAAACTCGCTCTATGATAGGCTGAATTCAAAGGTACCCCAAATATTATAATTGGATCCCGCCAAAAACCTGATGGCGGGAACCAATCAGATGCGGTATATGTTCACATTTTAATGTTAACCAATGGCAAACTTGTAACCATGGAAATCTGTCCCTCCCCATGACTTGTTTACTTCTGTCTATAAAAAGGCTGCAAAGGCTTTGTTCAGGGCCTCTTAGCGTCACCGGCAACGAGTGCGCGGAGGTCCAGGTTCGAACCTGCAAATAAACAACCCTTGCCGCTTGGCTTTGACTCTGGTCTCTGGTGGTCTGATTTTGGGGGTCTTCCGATCTCTGGGCGTTTCAATCTCTGATAGGCAAGTTGACAATAAATAGAGATAAAATGAAGTTGCATGAAATGAAAAGAGAAGTGTAGGTTGCAGGAATTGTGTGAAGAAAGACAAAATTTTCTTCAAAACAAGACATTCAGAAACAGTGATTTGTGCAAGGTTGTAGGGATGTTGGAAGCCACCACAAAATGATCCTTTAGTTAACTAGAAAAGAGTGAGAAAGCGTGAGAAGACCTATCCATACTGTGTATTTATTCCATATGCTGTAATGTTAAATGAAAAAAGATATAATTTAAGTAGACATACTCCCTGCCCTCACATAATCACAGCTCCACATACTACCAGCATCCCACATTAGACTAGTACATTTCTTGCAACTGGCGAACCTACACTGACACATCATTGTCCCTCAAAGCTTTATAGTCCACATTAGGGCTCACTCTTGGTGCTGCACAATCTATGGGTTTTGACAAATGTACAAAGACATGTATCTACTATTATAGTTTATTACAGGATAGTTTCACTGCCAAAAAATCTTTTGTGCTTTTTAAAACTTTTAAATAATAATCATAACATTTTAAAGACACATATATGATATATATGTACGAAAGATTGGAATTAAATTCAGCAGCATGTTTTAAGAGTGTTGATTCAGATTTCCTGCTCGTTTATAGATTAATATTTCTTGCTTGGCCACAGGACATACTAATGTCCTTTTCTATGATCTGGCCATTTACTAGGTCATTCTAGGCCCATCGGGCATGTTTTATCATTAGACCTAAATAACAGCAAAATAGGATTATTTGTGCCAGGAGACAGTTCCAATTTTTCATGAAAATTTACAATTCATTAAAGTATGTGAGGGAAGAGGCTTCCCTTAACCCAATCCAAGAGCAGTGAAATAAACATGTTAAGAATGTCTTAATAATTTCAACATATTCATTTTTGTGTTGGGGGAGGGCAGTCATTTAGAGTCCCAGACTCTCATGTCTCCTATACTCTCAGACCCTATAGCAGTGGTGTGAATGTGTTAAAAAAAAAAAAAAAATCCCAGCACACCTGTTCTCTGCAAAGCAGCTATGATAGTGATGGGCTAGAATCAGGGGGTGGGTTGTATATGTGAAGAATCAGGTTCTGTGATTTTTTAAAAAAGTGTAGTTACCTACATGGTAGGAAAAGAATAATGAAACATTTAAAGAGAAAAAATGGTGCAAGAAACAAACATTCTAGGACAAAACACCTAATGATCTTAATAAACTAGATGACTCTCATCATCTTTTGTTTCTTTTAATTATGGGAGTATCCTGGTTGGAGCAAGAGAATAAAAATAAAGAATATTGTTCAGTTATGAGTGGGACAAAAAGGGATTTCCATAGCATTCTTTGAATAGGAATGATAACTTTGTCTCAAGTTAGATGGATAGTTGCAAGGTTACAGCTGGTACAGACCATGTCAGGGATAGTTTGGGAAAATAAAAGGCTGATATTTTAATTAAATACAAAATTGGAAGATTAAAAAGGAAATGATTGGTCGTGTTTTGCTGCAAAAAAGAATAATTCTAAGAATGCTTGTTCTTTTGATTATCTACCATCCACTTCCTATGAATTAAATGTAGCATGATTGTTTTCCTCAGAACATTGGAATGCCACCTTTCAGAATAATTTCCTTTTTTTTTTTTTTTTTTTTTTGGTAAAGGTGTTTAAATAAAGACATGTTTTGGCTATACTTGAGAAGGCAGGAAAGACTTAGCTATATTAAAATTTATATCTAGCTTTATATCCAGTATCTTTACCTCTTGATTTTTTAAAGGCAGTGGTGAAAGGGAGCACAGCATGTGGTGAATTATGAATGAAGACATGAAAGTATTTCTTGGCCTGATGTGAAGCCACTTCCTCCCCCATCACACCCCGTTTCTGGAGTTGTCTTGAGTCCATTATAAATATGACTCTCGTGAACCATACAAATATCCCCTATGGAGTGTTGTGCACAATGTTAATATCTAGCCAATCCCTGAGATGCTTTTGTGCAAATAAGAAGTGCTACTTAATAAAAATCAGTGTGTGCAAGGGTACAAACTAAATATCAAACCTTCAAAACTTCTTCTTGACATAGATTACCAATGCTGACTCTAATTAATTATTTATATAACAAAAGCATATGGGAGTATATGTGATCAGCAGTAGAGGAGTGGGGAGAATCTTCCCATTCACATCAAAGATATTAGGATACCAGGGACTGTTATCAGGACTCCTTTTTGAAAAGGAGTCTCAAAGACTTTTAGGAAAAGATACCTAACTAACTCGCCAACTGACTAACAGCAGTGAAGAGATTCACTGAAATGGAGACTTGTGCTGTTAGTACTTTTCTAAATATATGTTATACTTAACAAAGTTTATATTAAAAAATATTGGTGAGTACTTTGGGATTAAGAGGCACCCAGGCCACTTGGATTAAGGCACTTAAACAATAAGAAAGACAATTATTGACTGCTAGTTTCTGGTGAAAATAGGTAGGCAACTCAGCTGGAGATAGCTGACAATTGGTCCTAAAGCTTGGGATCTGGTGTGTTACTGGGGAGAAATGTTTTTGAGAACATCGCGTACAAATATACTCTAACATCGCTCTGTGTGAATGTATCCCACATAACACCAGGGAGGGGACCGTAAAAATTGAAATAGCACTTGGCTCTTTAATTGCCAAACAAATACTTTTACATGTGGGGATGGGTGCTTGTGTGCTGGAAAGAGAAACTTATCAAAGGTGAGGTATCAGAAATAAAAAATGGGCCATCAATGGTAGAATCATGGCTGCCAGGAGAAAAGAATGGAAGTGACAGTAGCAAACACAGAACTGGTTGAAGGATATAATCCAAGGAGAAAGCAATCCCTGCAGGACTCAATGAGACAGAGAAGCTTTCAGGATTTGAAAGAATAATTTAGAGCTCAATATTCAAATGCCACTAGGATTCTTACCACCACATTCGATTGTCCCTCTAACTTCCTCCTCCTCACAATAGCCCTTCTATTATGAGGAAAGCAGGGATTATATTCCAATTGCCATTTTAATTGTCATCAAATCTTGGTTGTTTCCTGATTGGAAAGATTTCAGAAAATAATGTTTATATTTTAAATTAAAATAGTGTGTGTAGGGTGGACTTTATCTAAATTATGTACATGCTTAATGAATATATTTACAATTTAATTTATTTATTTAGGGTATTGTGCTAAATGTTGAGTGGAGTACCAAGAAGTTAAGACCCAGTCTTCTCTCTCAAAAAATCTAGTGAAAGAATTTCAGTTCTAGGATTGGGTGGTGGTTTGTTTGATGAATTATTCAAGATAAGCCAACTGCTGTAAAAACAAAATAAAACAACTCCCAGATTGAGCTACTTGCATGTTATACTTTATTGCAGGTCAGTGGAGGTGAAAGGATCATTTACACTCCTTCTATCCCATGTCTCTTACATCACAAAGTGTCTTGGAGTCTTCTATTGGGTACTCTGCATCTGAGCTTCAATTAGGGGTCAGGACTGCAAGATTTTTATAGAGTCTGAGCCTGTCACTTCTACTTCATTCTAATGGCCACACGACCCACTGATTACAAGAAGGTCTGAGAAATGCCATCTTTCTGCATTCCCAGAGGGAGAAAAAGTGGGGTCTGGATGGCACACAGCATAGTCTTGTGCCATCAGAAGGGATCTCTCAGGTTTACCTTTTCTAATTTCTGAGAGTTTGAACTGGATTTGCTCTTCAGTCTTTTAATTTCCCACCTCTTAATAGGAAATGAAAGCAGGGAAGGCAATGAATGCTTATCAGATATCTACTGTATATAAACATAAAATCAATTAGCTCTTAATCTACTGAGATGGGTATGGTTCTGGATTACATATGTAGTTGCTGAGGCTGGGAGAGGGTAGACAGCTTGTTCAAGGACACTAGAGATCAGCAGAAGACGTATTTAGATCTGCATGTCTGTTTCCAAAGCATTTAATCTTTCATTATCTCCGGAGTAGGAAGTTTGGCTAAGGATGAACAAATATTTGTTGAGTTAATTAAAAAGAGAAAAGAATTAAGTTATGGAAAAATGCAAAAGTAAGCAATGAAGAAAAAAGTTTAAGAAAATGTATAGGGTTTAATATATTTTTTAAATTAAACGTGTATGCTTAGAATTATAAGAAAAACGTGCTCAGCACTTAGGTATTGTCCTACCCTCAACTAAACCTAGGGAGCAGTGATTGGTTCTGTTTGTTTTTTTTTACCATTCATTCAACAGCTAGTTAATGAAAGCTTGTGTGCATCATGAGAATCAGGGAGGAAGAAAAGAGACATAATTCTTTCACAAAGCAAGCATACACACGCATCAGCCTTAAAAACACTCTCATGTAGCTTTTGTTGGGCTTGGGCAGCCCTTTCTCTAGGTGCTGCATGTGAATGAACTCTGCTGAGCAATATCTTTGTTCTTTCAAAGCAGAGGGAGAGCTCCTTATAGAGTAATATTTTGAGAATTTTTTCTGTGGGGAAGCACAGTAATAAGAGAGTTGGTCTGTATTACTGAAGGCTTCCAAACACCAGTCTGCTTTTCTAGAAATTGCTGGATGGCTTCTCCCAGTCACAGGGGGGAGCTCAACATTTAAGAATCATAGCCCAAAGCATCTTTGGAATGAGGTGGTTAAATAGGTTCTTGAAGGTTGCAGTGTATCTTTTCAGCTCTGCAAAATCAGCTTCCTTCATGATTGTATTCTTCCTTCTCAACCAAATGCTGTGCTTTCATACTTGCTAAATTGATCTGTGGCAGAAAGGAGATTCCCAAAAGCTGGGGATAAAGAATAGGAAGTGTCAGGTGTTGAGCCAGATTTTTTCATTAACTCTGCAGCTGGGGAGTCCCTGAGTAAAAGCCATACAAGTTAAATTCAGCATTATAGGAGAATTATCATTTGTTTTAAAGATAAGATTCTATCTTATCTATCTATCTATCTATCTATCTATCTATCTATCATCTATCTATCTATAATACAATTAATTTTTAAGTCAGATATGGTTGATATGTTCAGCAGCCGATGTAGATAATCCTTCTAGATATAGACTCTCTTCCTGAAGTTTTCTAAAATATGAGTTTGGAAAAGCACTTTCTCCTGTTGAAATAATAATCGATATGGGGCGCCTGGGTGGCTCAGTCAGTTAAGTGTCCAGCTTTGGCTCAGGTCATGATCTCATGGTTAGTGGATTTGACTCCCACCACAGGCTCTGTGTTGACAGCTCAGAGCCTGGAGCCTGCTTCAGATTCTGTGTCTCCCTCTCTCTCTGCCCCTCCCTTGCTTGCACTCTCTCTTTCAAGAATGAATAAACATTAAAAACAATTTATCAAAAAAAAGAAATATTAATCAGATGTAAAAAAAAGATGTAAATATTAATCAAATGTACTTAAATTTTCTGTCAGAGTCAAAAATTATTACATCTCATCAATGTTTCTTGAATTTTTCCCAGAAATACTCACTTTGTCTTGTTGTATATTTAAATTATTATTTGTTTTTCAATCATTCAACAAATAATCAGCATCTCCTTAGTATAGCAGGTCCTCAACTAGTTGCTTTGGAACCATCTGTGAGCCAACCAGAAAAAGTTCTTGCCCTTTACCTGAGTTCTAGCAGAAGGAGATAGACAATAAACAGTAAGTGTATTAGGTAGATGACGTCGTTCGCTTATTTGGGCGTAAGCCTTCTTCATTGAAAAGGTGGCTTTACTGCTTCAGATTTTTGTCTCCTTCCCTCTTTGCCCCTCCCCCACTTGCTCTCTGTCTCTCAAAATAAAATAAAGACATAAAAAAATTAAAAGAAGAAAAGGTGGCTTTAGAACAAAGAATTGAAGGAGATAAGGAAGCATCCCAGTGGATACCTTGAGGGAGAGACTTCTTAGACAGCAAGAGCACTCATTGCAAAGGCCCCGAGACAGGAGCATGCTTGGCATACTCGAGGAACAGTGAGGAGATGAATGCCCAGAACAGAGAAAGCCAGGGAAGATGAGTTCAGAGTGGTGATGTGGGCCAGATGGATGGTGAGGTGGGTGCAGGCCATTGTAAAGATCTGGGATTTTGTGCTGAAGGGGATGAGGACTCACCGCAGGTTTTTTACCCTAGTAGGAACATGATCGTCCCCTGCTTTCCTCTGTTCTTATGCTTCTTTGCTTTGGGGCATTTTTATAATATTTATAACAGTGTTATTAGTAGTCCCTAGTCATGAGTAAATTCAAATTTTTATCTGGTATGTCGCCTACAAAATGCAAAATCAGATACTGAGACAGCTTAGTTATATAAGCAAACAATTCTTTGTTTGTGGAATCTAAGTAGTCAGGGGATTTCTGCATTCTGATTGGTTGACTTTTCAGTTTACTTTTCAGACTCAGCCAAATATCATCTCTGATGCACGTTTTCAGAGTGCAGATTTTGGTAACCAGTCTTACAGTGAAGTATTGTTTGCATATTTTAGAACTTACTGGATTCTATTTTTACTAGGTGGATCTCTGAACATTTACGTTTTAATAAACTTGCCCCAGAAGAATGCATTCTCCCTGTACACAGTGGCTCCCTTACAAGTTTCAAAATATGAGCAAGCTTTTATTTTGTATTTTACACCCACTTCCCTTCTGTGAATGAAGTGTGACTTCATATTCTCTATTTTCCAGTTAGGTTCAGAGGGTGTTTTTGGAACTTGCCCCAGACCCTTGGTCTGGAGAGGCTGTGGCCTGGTTCACCTCACGGTAATGGCTAGTAGTAATGTGTATGGATGAATATACTCCCCCCCCACCCCCCATCTAATGAGAGAAGTGTTATTTAATATAATTCTGTTTGCATATATAGAGCCAAATGATTAGAGTATTGGATTAGTGGTTAGATATTTCTACTAATGGAACCAATTTTATTTTGGCAGCTGGTAAAGTGGTGTAGGGGAGGAAAAAGTTTTTCCCGATCCTCTTTAGATACCTGGCTGAGTCTGAAAAGTAAACTGATAAAGACAGATTAATAGGAAAAAATGCATACACATTTATTAACTTTTTACATGTATAGGTAAGTCTTCACAAGAGACTGAGGACTGGAAGAAACCACCAGAGTGGGAAGCTTTTATACCTTTGAGACAAAGAAACGATAAATTGGCGAAGGTTTGGGGCATTTGGGTAGCTCAATCAGTTGAATGTTGACTTCAGCTCAGGTCATGATCTCACTGCTCGTCAGTTTGAGCTTCGCATTTGGCTTTGTGCTGACAGCTCAGAGCCTGCTTCCAATTCCCTGTCTCCCTCTCTCTCTCAGCCCTCTCCCTCTCACATTCTGTCTCTCTCTCTCTCTCTCACTCTCTCAAAAATAAATAAACATTGGGGCGCCTGGGTGGCTCAGTCGGTTAAGCGTCTGACTTCAGCTCAGATCATGATCTCACGATTTGTGGGTTCGAGCCCCCGTTGGACTCTGTGCTCACAGGCAGCTCAGAGCCTGGAGCCTGTTTCGGATTCTGTGTCTCCCTCTCTCTCCTGACCCTCTCTCATCCTGGCCCTCCCCTGCTCACGATGTCTCTCTCCCTCTCTCTCTCTCTCAGAAATAAATAAAACAGTAAAAAAAAAATTTTAATAAATAAACATTGGGAACGATTTTTTTCATTGGTGAAGGATTGACAAGACAAAAGAGTTTGGGTGTAGGGCAGGGGTCCTGGGGGCAGGTAGGTCTTACCTTCCTTAACTAAGGCTAATTTAATAATGTTTGTTTGCAGATTCCTCTGGTGCCATCTCTGGGCTAATGAGAGTTTGTCTCTAGGAAAATAATTTATTTTTTGCCTTTAGGTAGAAAACAGGGAGCTTTTTTCCCTAAATTTACTGCTTAATTGCCTTCAATTCAAAATTTGTATGTTAAACAGGCAAATTTTAAGGTAACTTATTCTGGTTGCCTTTGGTAGGTGGCTGACAATCCCTGTAAAAACCTAAGGGAAAAGGGTAAGAGAAGCCTCTGTCTACCCATCTGTAGGCCAGAGGCATGCAAGCAATCCTTGAATCTTCCATATGGTTCAACCCCCTCACCAGGAGTAGGAGTAAGGGCTCCATCAAGGCTCAAAGGTGGTGAGATGACCCCAGTTCCTTAGCCTTGTCCTTTGTGCACATATCACTTTTGAGGCACTCAGCAGCACTGAAGTCATGATTTTCATGGGCATTTGGCACTATTGACACTTTGCCCCATAAAAAGTATTAAAAATTATATTTTATAACTATGTTGGTATAAAGACAAATATATTTATATGACCTAAAAGGTTTTTTTTTTTAATTTTAAAAGAAATTAAAACCTTTGCATAGGCTTCCACACTTATTGTGGATCCTAGGCACTGGGTTATGATAGGACCTAATGGATTAGTTGGTCTTGAACCTCCAGGGATTGGCTGTAGTTATGGAAGGAGGTTAAGGATTCAGGATCCTGGTCTCAGCCAAGTATGCTCTGATAATCACTAATAAGTTAAGCTTGAGAAGAGTCTAAAGGATTAAGCAAGGATTAAGTCTCTATGGTTTGTTAAAAAATACCAGAGTCTTCTAACAACTCTAAGGAGAAGTGTTTGTGTTGCTGTTTATCTTGTATTCCAGTTTCTTTCTATGCAATGACTGCAATGAATTTGTCTTTTGCCAAAGTATAACCACATATAAATGGTGAGAAGACTTTGGGAAGGAACACCTAAGCCAAAGACTTTTCTGCCTCCACTGGGGTATTTTAATTGGGACATTTTAATTGCATAGGATATCTAATTGACTAATAGATTGAATCAACAAACATCAAGCACTTTGCATGTGATTTTGGTGTGATTTTAAGGTGATGGTGAGCAATATATATGTTATTTGATCTTAGGATATATAGCCCTGGGTTAGGGGGCCAGGTGGGGAGAACTGGAGAGAGCTGAGTGACAATTATAATACAGAGTGTTAATAATTATCAAAGGAGAAAGTGAAGATTCTGAGAAAGTGCATGGGAAAGGAACTTAACCCAGATTTGCAAAATACAGGGGTGGATAAGACTTTCTAGATGAAGTAAAATTGGAATTGAGACCCAGCAGGGTAAGTAGAAGTTAGCAAATCATGAAAAGACTGAAGAGGAGACGAAAGAGGAGGAAGAGGAGAGGATGGTAAGATCTCAAGCAACCAGAACAGAGCTTAAAGAGTGGGGTTGGGAGTTGAGTAGGGGTTCAGGGGTGACCCAGGACTCATTAGAGGAACTACAAGGATTTTGGTATGGATGAATCATAGAATCCATTTGGGAAGAAGAGAAGAAGCTACAGAGTTAGGCAGAAGCCATAGAGGTAAGGTCTTAAAGGCCCTGGTGAGTTTCTACTTTATTATAAAAATATCAGAGAGCCTTGAAGGGGTTTTAAGCAGTGGAGTGATATGTTTATGTTTGCATTTGAGAAGGACCATCCTGATTATAGAATAGAAAGAAAAAAGAGTGGGAGGGGATGGGGATGGGGAGAGAAGGGACCATTGTCATTAATCCAAGTGAAAGAAGATCCTGATGACTAGAGCTACTCGGATGGCAATGGTTACGAAGAAAAACAGATGTGTCTGAGAAAGAGTTATTTAGTAGCTTTCATTAACAGGACTTGTGACAGACTCGTGATGGAAGCTAATGATATCACTTAACATAGTGGGAGGGAATAGGAAGAGACTTGAAATAAATATCACAGAGAAGATCCTCTTTGCAGTTTAATATTGAACACAGACTGTTCACATCTGGGTTTGATAACCCTATAAAACCGCTGCCCAACTTGGTCTTCATGATGACCATATTCATGGAAGCACCATGTCTAGTAGACAGCCACCCTCTCATCTTGTCTTCTTCTACCTTTTACCAGATAAGCTTCCAAATTTTTGTCCCAACTCTCATCACATTAAGAGAAACAGCCCTGAAATGCCAATCTCATGGTGGGATTGAGTTTCAGCAGGAGACTTGACCTGTAGCCTCTGGCAGCACCTTGCTTTGCCTCTTGGCTAAGAACCCTAGACAAGAATGTGCTGTAGTTTATTTGGGCATCACCTGATTTTTGAATTAGCCAAGGAACGCCATTGCCTCAGCAATTTGCAGAGAAAAGCAGATTGTTACTAACTTGTCACCATTCAACCCCTAAAGCTGCCAAACTTGCCTTGATCTGGACTGGATGTGATTCCATCCCTTAGGCTAATTTTGGGGCCCTGGAGTGGTGGGGAGGAGAAAGGTGTGTGAAAGTTTGAGGGGGCAAGTCCTATCAGATAATCTTTCTAAAGATGATGTTCTTCCCTGAAGAAGATTTTTCTTCTTTTTTAACACATACTCTCCATCTCCTCTAATTGTAAAGCCATGCAATCCACAGATGTTGGCTTGGCAAATATGTCCACACAGTCAGGAAAGTGAAGCAGCAGAAGGTTCAGTGTGCCAGGTACCAGGGCATGAGTTTTCAAGGAAGCAGCACCTTCCCAGTGCAATGGTGAACAGTCAAAACATTTTACTCTCTCCTCCTTTTTCCTTTGGAGGGATAGAGGAGGTCTGGGTGGGAAAGTTGGGTTGGACTGGGGAAGAACCGCAAAGGTGTTTTTCTGTAGAACAGATGAGGTCTCTGTACCATATCTTGAGTTTGGTTTGATTTTTATGGGTCCACAGTTGAAATACACAAAAGCTAGGTGCCAGAAGGATTGAAAAGTCATTTGGAATAAGGATAGGAGCTGAACATGACCTCATGGGAAGAATGTTGCTCAGTGGAGACAAGTGGGAAACTTACATAGATGTGGGGGGCTGACACATTGTTCACTTTCCAGGGGAGGGTTGGTGTGGGGCAGCATGCCAAATGCTGGTAAAAATGTTCTGAAGGGCAAACCTTACATGGCCTAAGCATTTGGAATTTCTTGTTGGCTTCTTTCTACTGCTATATTTTCCAACTCTTTGGGCATAGGAAAGCTCTCTTCATTCCCTTGCAGGCTGTTAATTTCCTAATATGTAGGTCTTTGTCTCATTGAGTAAATCCAAGTCAAAGGTAAGCAAATGAGATATTTATTATCTCACAATTCTGTGAAGATTGGACTTACACTGCCATGAGCTAGGTAACTATCAAAAAGGAGAAAAGAGACCAGGAACAGATCCTTCCCTAGCACCCTCAAAGGAAGCATGGCCCGGCTAATACCTTGCTCTTAAACTTCTAGTTTCCAGAACTGGGAGACAATACATTTCTGGTGTTTAAGCCATTCATTTTGAGCTACTTTGTTACAGCAGCCCTAGGAGGCTAACACACCATCTGAGCCCCTTGAACAAATGGAGTGTGAGAATCTATGCTTCTAGTGCCTTCTCTCACTATCTTTTGCAAATGTGTTGTTGTTGGGTTGGTTTTTTTTTTTTTTTTCCCTAGAGCGTGAAGATACTAGCTCATATGGATTCTGTTGACAGTATCCTTCCTGGTGGTTATGTTTCTGTGTGCACTCCACATTTGTGTTTGAAGTTTGCTGAGTTATATGAATCTAAGTGTTTCAAAATGGACTCTGGATAAACTCTGGATGTCCTTTATTTTTGAATTAGGACAAAACAGTTCTTAAAATGATTTGGAAAAAAAAAACTTTTATATCTTAGATGGATTTCAAGGAATTAAATGTTTCCCACATTAAATATCTGTTAAAATGAGTATAATTGGGCAACCTCAGATAAGTCATTTACCTCTGAGTCATATATCTTAAAAATGGTGGTAACAACAGTTTCCTGCTTACATCAAAGAGTTGCTTTAAAAAATAGTGTGAAACCCCACTATGAACTATAAAATACTATACCCTTTCATTGACAGTAACTAAATTTATGATTATTGTTTTAGGTCTTGGAAGCCATGTTGAATATGGCAGAGGTCTGTTAGCCTAGAACAACTGTGAGAAACAGACTTTTTCTCTTCTCCAAAGGCAATTAGAAGTACCTTCCCTAGGCTGCTCTCTGAGTGTGTAATGAACCTCTGCTGTCATTGTATTTTGGATCTGTCATTTTATAGTAGTCTAGTCTAACTAACAGATACAGTTACTGTATTTGAGTATTCAGTTTAGTTCACTTAGTTCATTTTTCAGGTTAGCATCTTTCTCCTAATCTTGCCATGTCTCTAGATTGCCTTCATAATTAAATTAAGATCCTTAACATGGTTCACAAAACATGTTCTGAATTCTCTCTACTTCTCCATCATGTTTCTTGCCATTCTTTATTTTTCAGATAATTCTCCAATGAAACAGAAAAACTTTTCTTTCCTCTAACTTTCTTATTTCTGTGTTTCTTACTCTCCCTGAACTGCTTTCTCTTTTTCTTACCTATCTTGAGATTATCTCAATTCTCACCTCTGGAAAGCCTTTCTTAATTCTCCCGACTCTCCTAACTAACTGTTCATCTTATATTTTCCCACAGCACTCCATGCTGTTCTCATAGCACTTACTTTGCTCTATTGTAATCATTGGTTTGAGTTGGGGACTTGTAAACTGACCTAGAGTTCATTGATGGCAAAAGACTTTCTTTGAGACATCTCTGTATCCCTAGTTTCTACCAGAGTACCTTAAATGTTTTTCAAATAAGTAGGCAAATTATTTCAGTACTATTTATTGAGTGCTTTACATGTGTCAGGCTCTTTAAGTGCTGGGAATCCAAAACTTGACAAGGCCCCTGCCTTCATGGAGATTACAGTCCAGTGGAGGAGACAGACATCAATCAAATAATCAATAACAACAAAAAATAACCTTGGTAAATGCTGTAGATATGCATATGTCAGCCATTAATAACATTCTAGTCTGACTTCTTGAGTACAAGAAATTTATAATTTGGCACTCAAATTTATTGTAGTTTCAGAACATGTAAAATCATTGAATCCTATAAATAAATAATCAGACCTATCACATATTGATCCCTTTTTATGGGTGAGGCACTTCAAAAAGATGATCACATTAAGATCTTGTTGAATCCTCAGGAAAACCCTATTCAGCTATAGACTATTATTACAGAGAATGAATTTATAATTATGGTCTCTAGATCAAACTCAGAACCTTCTACCTAAAAGTGTAGTCAGGCATGGCTTTGGTAATTAGTTTCTGCCATGCCTTGTACCAAGCTCTGATCACGGTATCAATCTACAACTTGCTCTTCATAGAGGGAGTTAAAAAGTGAGATGCTTCTTAAATCTGGTAAAACTTCAACTCCAGATCATGGGTATCTAAGGTATTCCTGTGAGCTCTTAGGTAAGCCTGGGAAAGTATACTCCATGTGAGGGTTTACTGCATGTTTCCCTCCCACACCTGTCTTTTCTTTTTTTCCACTGTCTTCATACAATCATCCCCATTTTTCAGATGGATAGTTGGGGCTTAGTGGGATAATAAGCGCTATGTCCAGAGGTGTAATATGATTTGCCTAAATTCAGGTATGAAAAATAAAGAAAGCCCTGTTTTCTTTTCTTTTTTAAGTTTTTTTATTTTTGAGAGAGAGAGAGAGGGAGAGAGAGAGTGTGAGCAGGGGAGGGGCAAGAGAGAGGAAGACACAGAATCTGAAGCAGGCTCCAGGCTCTGAGCTCTCAGCACAGAGCCTGACATGAGGCTTGAACTCACGAACCATGAGATCATGACCTGAGCTGAAGTTGGACACTTAACTGACGAGGCACTCAGGTGCCCCAAGAAAGCTCTGTTTTCATATACATGAGACTGGATGGCTCATACAATTAGAAAAATATATATAGATTAATAATTTGAGGTATTTAAAAAAAGGAAGCACTCAAATATTTCAAGTGATACATTTCTGGCCTTTGAATGTAGAAGAAATTGGAATTTTATGATCATTCATTCATTCATTCGTTCACATATGGGAACAAAAATGTTCCATAGGTCACTGTCCTTACTCTGGAGGAGAATGAAAGAGATATACAAGCAAATGTAGGGATATACAAGCAAAAATACTAATTGCTATGATAGAACAGCTGTTACATATTATGAACACGCAAAGAAAGTGGTAGCTGTATTTCCACCTTTTCCTTTTCTTTTTTTCTTTTTCTTTTTTTTTTTTTTTTTTGTAGAAAGTTCTATTGGATGGCATGGAACTAAAAAATTAACTCTGTTTTAAGTTTGGGCAGTGAATGATGATGGCACTTATCAAAATAGGGAATGTAAGAAAGTTTGAAAGAAAAAAAAAAAGGACTTCCATTTGGATTCAGTGTGTTTTAGATACTATTGGGCATCCAGGTAAAAATGTCAAACAAGCTGTTGGAAATTAGATCTGGTATTCAGGAGAGAGACAAGGTTAGAGACAGATATAGCAGAGTCTTCCTTCAATTTATAAGTTTAGGCTGAAGACATAGAAGTGGTATGAGAAGAGCACCAGGAATACCCCATAGATCTTTCTCACTTAAAGTAGAGAAAGAGTAGTAGAGTATGAAAAGTGATCCAAGGAAGATCAATCTGAAAAGCCAGAGAAGAATTCTGACAGAGTGATAAAGTCAATAATGATGAATTAGGCAACAAAACAAAACAAAACAAAAAAATAAACTAAAGTCTTAGAGCATCCAAATAGGATTTGTCCTTTAAAGATTCCTCTGGTTTTGGAGGTCAGTAAGTCATTAGTAATCTTGCTTTCAGTGGTTTCCATGAGCGCTGGGAGGAGAAGCTAGATTTCAGCAGAGTTGAAATGAAATTGTTGTGGGGGGTGGACAGGGGAAGGTGGTACAGGAGACAAAAGTTCTCCCTTCCTTCTGGAAGTTTGGCTGTGAGGCTGGCCAAAGAGAGGTGATTAGCTTAAAGGACAGGAAAGGATAAGGAAAATTTTTATTTTATAGAAAGTGTAGAACTTGAATTTTCTTTACCTGTAAGGTAGGAGTGGATGGAGTTGAAAAGACTTAAATGGCCTTGGAGTAAAGGTATTTACTGAGCCAAGTCACAGAGACAGTGGAAGGAAAGATGGGTGAATCTTGCAAAGGGAAAAAGATACTTCTGTTTCCCAGAGCCAGGATGGAAAGAGAGAATGATTAATAGTTGAGGGTGGAGGTAGAGAAATTTGGAACTGTTTATGTCTTTAGTTTTATAACTAATGTTTTCAACTATAATTTATAGACTATACAGAAACATTATGTACATGGCTAACATTGAACCTTGATAAAAGCCAAAGGCATGCCAATTCATAAGATTTTGCATTGGAGGAAGCTAATGAAGTCTAAATGGACAATTTTTCAGACTGGGATGATTTATAGCAAATCCATTAGGCGAGCTTCTTACTGGACTTCTATGGAGCAGGTTAATAATCAGCTCAGAGTTGAATTTTGTGGTAAATAACCTCCAAGGAAGACAAAATGAATAAATGAATAAATCTTTACACATCAGAATCAAACTTGAGAGCACCAAATACAGAAAATTAAAAAACCCTAAAACACTAACAGCAAAGAGAAAACATTAACTACAAGGGTAGGTAATTAGATTGGCAATAGATTTCTCAGTGGCAACAATAGAAGACCCAAGAAAGAAGGGAAATATCTTTAAAGAAAACATAGTTGCCAATCTAGTATACCCAACTACACTATGATTCAAGGGCAAAGGTAAAATGAAGGTACTTAATGAAGAGTAATCCTGAAAGAATTTACTAGTTATACATTCTCATGGAAAAAATTACTCAAGGACACAATTTAGGAATTAAAAACTTTTGAATGTACAGAAGAAAAGAATGAGAAGTGAGAGGCATTGTGATAAGAATTTGGTAAACATGGCAATATCTAAATAATCACTAACTCTATAAACAATAAAAATAGTACTGATTAGTTTGGAGACAAAACACATGTGGAGGTAAAATACTAGATGATAATGTATAAAACAGGAATGTGATTAGAGTGAAAAGTTCAGCAGAACTTTTACTTATTCAGGAAGAAGAGAGTTAAATTCTTTCAGATTTTACGTCAAATTATGCATGTGAAAATTATAAGAGTAACCACTCAAGTTATAGAATATATAAAATTCAAATAACTCAAAATCTGAAAAGAAAAAGAGATCAAACTTAAGCCAAGCAAGAGAATAGTAAAAGAGAATTCTAGAGAATTTTTCATATTGCCCTTATTGGCTCCTATTTATTTACTAAGCTCTCTATCTTATTTATGAGAGATCTATCTTTCATCCATCCATCCATCCATCCATCCATCCATTCATTCATTTATTCATTTATTTATGAGAACTGCAGGTGAGTGAGGTGCAGAGAGATACGGCGAGACAGAATTCCACAAGGTGCAGTGAAAGAGGGGAAGAAAGAGGGAGAGAAAGTGTGGAGTCCAAGCTCACCTGAAGTGGAGCTTGAACTCAGAAACTATGAGATCGTGACCTGAGCCAAAGTCAGATGTTTAACCAACTGAGCCACCCAGCCGCCCTGGCTCTCTTTTATTTTAATTTAAAAATGTTTCACTATCAATTGTGAATGTTTTTGAGTTTATGAGTTTCAGAAAAATGGAGAATATGCAGTTTTCCCCCATACCTATGACATGCCAACCATCATAGTGCTAAATGTTAGTGTTACATAGTGTCATTTTGGTGGTGAAATGACTATATGCATAGCAATTCCAGCAGAAATAAGAGAAAGCTATTAGAACTAAAAGGAGTTTAGCCAAGTTTTAGATATAGGACCTATTTATAAAAATCAATAGTATTTTCCTATGCAATTATCAACTAGAAAATATAATTGAAAAAAGTTGCTATTTATAATATCACCCCAAATGAATACATTTCTAGAAACCAGCCTAGAAAAGAAAGCCAATATCTTTGTGGAGAAATATTCAAAGCTCCATTAAAAACATTAAAAAAGTTTTGAATAGATGGACAGGCTGATTTAATGTAGTACAGATGTCAGTTTTCCTCAAACAAATCTACAAATTCAATACAATTCCAGTCAAAATTCCATTTATATTTTTTGAAGAACTTGAAAAACTCTTTATAAAATCTGGGAAAATAAAAATCTATGCATAGCTAAGCCATATTTGAAAAAGAAGAGAAAAGAGAGGATTTACTATATCAGATATTAAGACATTTGACAATTATGTGGTTTAAAGTTATTAAAAATTATTGGTTATGGAACAAATAGTGGAATGGAATGAAGGCTCATAAATTGAACTTTCAATATGGGAAACATACAGCTGACAGATAAACTGACATATTAAAAAAAAAAGATGAAAGATTATTTTAGTGTCACTGGAACACAAGAGAAAGAAATTCGTATCCCTATTTTACACTATATAGGAGGCAATTCTTCATAAATTAGAGACATCATTGTGAAGGGTGAAAATTCTAAATCTAATAAAATATTTATTAAAAAACAACAACATCAAAGACAAAAACACAAACCCAGTGAAAAATGAGTTAAGGTTATGAAAAGGCAAGAGGGAAGTATGAATGGCTAACAGATTCACAAAAGGAGATCTCAAATGTAATCAAAGGAATTAAAACCAACAGTGAGCTGCCATATTAAAGCTATCAGAACAGAAGACATCAGCAATGTGCATACAAAGTAGAGGTCAGGATATGTAATGATAGATACTTTAACATTCTCCTGTGGATGTGTGGGGTGGTAGGTTCATTGCTGTTATGCCCTGTGGTCTGGCATGTTCTTGGGTGTTTATCTCAGAGAATTTCTTGTGCATATCTATGAAGATACACATAAGTAAATGTTAAAATATGAAATAATATGTATGTTAGATGTGATGAAAGCATGAGATATTTGAAGAAAAGAGAAAGTAGGGCAGCAGATTGGTGAAATGTCTGCAAGTTTGTTATTTTTTCTTTTGGGTTTGAGTTTTGAGGAAAGGATATGAAACCATCTGTATAGGTTTGGGGGAATCAGAGTGACTGGACTATTTGTGCATATTTTTAGGCAAAGCCTTGCCTTTGGTGTGAGTCACATCTAACATGGTGAGAGAAGGAAATAAACACAGATGGAGAAGGGTGTCTAGAGGAATGAACCTGAGGTCTTGTGCCTGAGTCCGCACTGCAGGTCATGTGAGGACAATGAGTAGACTGGGGATGTGGACTCACAGTAAGGAGGCAGCAATGTGTGGGGACTTCCTGAGAACAAACCTATGGCTATAGCTACTGACTTCAGTAGTGGGTGTCTGCATGATGCTCTGTAGGGCTAGGAGTGATCAGCCACATTTCAATAGATGTCATCATAGAATTCCCAGGGCCCAAACTCTATCCAACTACTTCATAAGTCCACATAGCAAGAAAAGGAATAAAGACTTACAGGTGAGGAATGTAAACATTCCTTCCTTGGATAGTTAAAATCACATGATTTCTTACATACCCACAGATTGCATATTGAAGAGGAGAAAGGAGAAGAGGAAGTATGCTAAAAAAAAAAACTGATAACTTACCCCCAAAGAGAGTTAACCTTAAAGAAATAGTTAAGCAGGAAGAGATGTCTTAAATTGACATGAGGGATTAGATCAGTTTTAAAATAAGAAGACACTGCATTTCCCCCTTGCATATCTGAGTGTAAAGATTGTGGCACGGCTTGGTACATTTCCATATGTATTGTCATTGCACCAAATTAAGTATGTGATTCAGGCAGTTCTTTTTCATACTAGGTCTAAACAGATGGAAACCCCATGGAGCAAATTACAGGATGATTCAGAGTAGGAAATACACTTTCACAAGGAAACAATCATAAGGCCACGGTAATCATGTGTAATGGGTTTACCCAAGACTATTAAACGAAGACCCCTGTGGAATAAAATCAGCCTCTATTACTCTTAATGGCTTTGACAAGCGGAGAAACTTGAGTTGGCCTACTTCAGGTGAGGCAGGACTCTGGTGGCATTCCTCATGTCCTCACTTCTTCTTTTTTTAATCTGACAGATGCTATCCTTTGCTTTTCAATTCTTGGCTATTTTCCATTAATAAAATGCATGTACCTTGATTTAACATTGATTTAAATCAATTTCTCTCCCCCCGCCCTTTTTTTGGTCACCAAATCGTCTAGTTATTTCTTCCTACAGTGTTTCGAGTAATCATGTCTACGAGCAGGGAGAACTTGTTTTAAGATAGTAGCTTCTCATTCTTAATTAATCAGAGATATAGAACAGTTCAAATAAGAACATCTGGTCTGCTTTTAGAGCTAGCCAGCACCACTTTACCACCTTAGGATGTTCTAGGCTACAGTTTCCCTCTATGCTCGTTTATCACCTTGAGGACTTTCAAAACGGAAACATAGTAAACAAAGAATCTAGTGCAGTGCAGTTTTGGGGAAAGAACATGACTGGTTATTGAACTGGTTCACATCCTACTTTGCTTTTCACCTAGGCAAGATACTAAACTGAGTCTCTCTCATTCATATAAAAGAGATAATAAGATTGTCTGCATTATTGTGGGGGAAGTTTACATGGTTCAATGTGCATAACAGTGAGGAGAGGGAAACCAACCATTTAATTTCCAATATTTAGGGGTATTTTACCCTAGTTTTATCTAACTTTAACTCTGTAGACAAGGAAGCTCTAAATAAGAATAAAAAGTAAAGTTATTTGAGAAGTTTTGGTAAATCTTTCAGTGAAATTCCTCCCAGAAAGTGAGAAAGTGAATGAATGATTCTACAGTGAGTAACAAATGTTTCTCAGAGTGAAGTAGTATCCAGTCCTTTAACAAATCAGCAGATAGGTCATTAAACAAATTTTGGTGATAGATCATGGTAGTAGCTTTCCGGAGCTGCTATAACAAAGTACCACAAACTGGGTGGCTTAAACAACAGAAATTTACCGTCTCATAGTTCTAGAAGTGGGAAGTCTGAAATCAGGGTATCAGCAGGGCCATACTCTCTCTTAAATCAGAATGTCAAGGAATCTGTCCTTGCCTCTTCTAGCTACTGCTGTGTATCAATGATGCTCCTGGGCTTGCAGGTGAATCACTCCAGTCTCTATGATCAGATGGCTGTTTTCTCCCATCGTGTCCTTACATTGTCTTCCTTCTGTGAATGTTTGTGTCCAAATTCTCCCTTTTCATAAGGGCACCTGTCATATTGGATAAAGGGCACACATCCTGTTCCATCATGACCCCATTTTACCCAGTTACACCTGCAACAACCCATTTCCAAATAAGGTCACTTTCTAAGGTATTGAGAGTGAAAACTTCAACATACGAATTTGTAGGGAGGTGGTGGGAACACAGTTCCAACATAACAAGAAGAAAGGCTAACTCATAGCCAGAGGACTAACCAAGAATCTTGGGGCACCTGAGTGGCTCAGTCAGTTAAGTGTCCGACTTTGGCTCAGATCATGATGGAGTTCACATTGGGCTCTGGCTGACAGCTTGCAGCCTGGAGCCTGCTTAGGATTCTGTGTCTCCCTCTCTTTTTCTGCCCCTGTCCTGCTCATGCTTTGTTTGTTTGTCTGTCTGTCTGTCTGTCTGTCTGTCTCTCTCTCAAAAAAAAAATACAAAGAAACAAACATTAAAAAATAAAAAGAACTAACCAAGACCCTTGATAATTTTGTATATTCTATATTCTTTCAGTCTTGAGTCAATAAAAATTGGGGGCTTAACTAGGCCCTTGGGTATTCATCACTCGTTGGAGAGCTGTTTAGAGGCTGGGCAGGTCCATCGGAAGCATAGTTCTATTCCAGAAATGGTTTGGCATATGGAGCTCACCAGGGGTAAAGACCGTGGTAATGTGTGGGTGAGCCAGCAGGAGAAGTAGACAAGTCGAGACACAAGTTGAAAAGGACCTTTCTACTCTGGACTCATGTCCCAGCGCATTGCAGAAAGTGGTTCCTACTGGACCCAGGGAAAGCACCTTCTTAATAGAATGTGACCTTCTCCTTCCAGAGTCACAGATTTATGAATTTTCCTGTTGGTTTCTTTATTTTCATCTCCCTAGTTGCTTGGAGGAAAATCAGGATAATTCTGACAGTAGGACTTTCAACTTAAGGCCTTTTATTGCTCCTGGGTTTGTGGTTTTGGGTATTACTCATACATTTACATCCACAAAGTAACCTTGAGTTGTTGAAATGTGGTCATTAATTAATAAAATAATCTAAGTAAAACCTTCCCTGCTAGCCATTTCTTGTATCATTTTTCCAGTGAGTTTGAAATTGGGTTTCCAATAATTTCTGATCATGAAGGATCCTCTGGCTTAGGACTCACAGTAGAAAAGTTCATGGAAAGCCTAGGGTGTTAACGTCTTTCCTGGCTGTATTCCATCTGGTTTTAAATCGTTCTGCTTGCTTTGGCTTTCCCACATTACCTCTTTATGTGGGTGTTATAGGAACCTTCCACTAATGTCCAGTAAAACTCACCCCTTCCCTCTCAATCTTGCTACAAAAGGTTGGAAAAAACCTGGTGGTACTCTTACCTTAAAATTCAGGCCAAAGGATAGACAGAGGTAACGAGGAGGGGGAAATTGGGAGTGGTCATCTTTTTTCACACTTAATTGTGAAAAACAATCAGGAAAGAGCTCCACAGAGAGAATGGCTGTCCAGTGAGCCCTCTGGAGGAAATATGAGTCCCATGAGAATTTGAAGTTCACCTAGAGGTTTAAGAAAGGATTAGCAATTCATGTGTACTACAAGCCAAAGGCAGAAAGGAAGTTATTCTTGTGCTGTGGGTGGTCAGATATCAATGGAGCTATGAGATTATCTGACAGAGGTAAATAGCAATGAAGAAAAACAAAGAAGGGATTTTTTTCTAAGCAGACAGCTATACTAAGTCTTCCAGGTTAGCACTGAGCACTTAGGGGGGTATTCAAATGTAGAGAGCACCACATTCTCTCATAATTTGTTTTCATTAAAAAATTATTTTTACCCCCAATTTTGTAATTAAGAAAATAATACATGCACATTGAAGAATAATCAGACTGTATGGAAAAAAATTAAGGAACTGAAAAAGATACATACTATAGACCTTCTACTATAATTATTTTCATTATTGCATATTACCTTCTAGATTTTGTCTAATGCATTCATTTTCTTTGAGTTGCAATCCACTTAATATTAAATCATAAATATTTCCCCATGTCACATAGTCTTTATCATTTTAAAGAGCATTTATCATTTTATTTATTTATTTATTTATTTATTTATTTATTTATTTTAATGTTTTATTTATTTCTAGGAGAGAGAGAGAGAGAGAGAGAGACAGCATGAGCAGGGGAGGGTCAGAGAGAGAGGGAGTCACAGACTGAAACAGGCTCCAAGCTCTGAGCTGGCAGTCAGCACAGAGCCCAACGCGAGGCTCGAACCCACGAACCGCGAGATCATGACCTAAGTGAAAGTCGGACGCTTAACCGACTAAGCCACCCAGGCGCCCCAGCATTTATCATTTTAAACAGCAATATACTAGTTCATTGTATTGTGTGTATTACACCATTTTCCTATGGTGGGATATTGGGAAACATGTACTTTTATGGGTAACTGGAATTATATTCTTTATAAATGGTATTTTGATTCATTGTGATTGGCGGGGATACATTTTCTAGGAACCATATTGGCTTCATTAGACATAAAATTAGACATAAAAATTTTTAAAAATTTATTCATTAGGCATAAGAATTACCCAGCATTGTACCACAAACCATTTGTAGGATTGAGTATTAGAATGTTGTTAACATGGAATTAGTATTCTGGAAAGAAGGAAGGAAGGAAGGAAGGAAGGAAGGAAGGAAGGAAGGAAGGAAGGAAGGAAGGAAGGAAGGAAGAGAAAAAGAAAGGAAGGAAGGAAGGAAGGAAGGAAGGAGGGAGGAAAAGGAAGGAAGGAAGAAAAAGAAAGAAAGAAAGAAAGAAAGAAAGAAAGAAAGAAAGAAAGAAAGAAAGAAAGAAAGAAAGAAAAAGAAAGAAAGAGAAAAGGAAAGAGAAAGAAAGAGGACGGAAGGAAGGGAGGAAGGAAGGAAGGAAAGAAAAAAGGAAAAGTGCTCTTTGGGTGTCAAAGAAAGTCCAAGAGAATTTTAAGGCATTAGCAGAGAGATTAGTGACTATACTAATGTATTTTTGTGTTCTGAATAAGAAGACATTCGGCATGGTCTGTGAAAAGTGAAGCCAGAATTCCAAGTAGAAATGCAATAATGTTAAGAAAACTTTTCTTGGCATCATAAGCTCACACATGTACTTTTATATGCTACAGAGTTGAAAAAAAGTTAAAATTCTGAAATACTCAGGCCACAGCTATAAAAATTAAGGTTTTAAACTAGATTTATGAAAGTAATAGAATATATGTTATGGTATGCTAAATGCTATTCTAAATAGTGCTTTTTCATGCTGGCAAATGTTCTACTTCTGCCAATGTGAACAATTATTTTTGCTGGCCCAAAACAGTTCAAACAAAAACAGAAGTCAACCACCATTTCTTAACATAGTAAAGTTGAAAATTTCAAACATTTAATGGAAATTATTTTCACATTTATTTCATTGGTATTCAAAGGAACTAGTAGGAATTCCATGAAAGTTTGTGTTTGTGACAAAAGTAAATTGCTAGTGTAAAGTTATTTGGAGGTTAAAAGTATGATAAATGGAGATGATTTAGAAAGAAACAAGTGTATCTATTTTAAAAACATTATAATTAGCTTCTTCCTTTTTTGACCCTCACAGACTATGTAAGAGTCTGAAAAGGACATGGTGAGTGGACTACCAAATATTCATTCTTTTTTTCATGTTTAACAGAAACCAAATTCCTCAGTGAGTTCCACGGATTCAGCTAAAATACTTCCCCAGACTTGCCTACAGTTTGGAATAGCAACTTGACATTTTCAGCTGATGAAATAATTGACAAAATCTACTAGATTCTGCTCCTTTACTCTTCTTTCCTTCTTGTTCTTGCCTGGAAAGCAGGTAGTTAGGTTGAAAGGTAACATCCAACTTGAGACATTCCACAGCAAGGATGAGGAATTAGCTACATAATAAGAATGAGGAATGAAAAGGAAGTGGGATCCTGGGGCCCTAATGACACCATGGAACCGCTGGGCTGCTTGTCTCTGCACTTCTTTTTACGTGAGTCAAATTATGTGAGGCTATTTGGTTAAGCAACTGTCATCAGTTTTCTGCTACATACAGTACACACAAATGCTAAATGAGGCAGAGCCCTTGATAGAGCCTCTTTTTGTATCTTGTGCTTCTATTCACAAACTGTCCACAAGGAACTAGGATAATAATGCATTTAATGATTTTTGTCTTCAAATCTCTTAAGCTATTAATTACATTAATGGCTTAACATTTGTAAAACATTCCCTCTTGTTCATCATTGTATTTAATGCTTACAAGTATCTGACACATGATGTGAACTTAATAAATACATATTTCCAGGTAATTTGAAAAGCTGTTTTGACTCCAGAATGCACATGCATGCGCATGCTCGCACGCGCATACACACACGCACACACACACACGCACATCTCTACATAAATACATGTATGCACAAACATTCTATATATTTACAAGTTATATGTTTTAAAATACTTGTATCGTTTTGGAGCACTCAGATATTAAAGACTTATTCTATGAGAATAATTGTCACTATTTCTTTTCCAATTAGGATTTGCATATGACTGTAATAATGGACATTTATGTGTCTCATTGAACTGTAAGGTCTTAGGAAAACATAACAGAACTGATGTGGCTGAAAGGGAGATAAAGAAAGAGTGACTTTGAATCTCCAGCTGCAGTTGTCAGGCCACCTGAATAAGCATTCTGTAAAAATAAAACAAAGCAAACACACAGGATTTTAAACTCAAGTAACTTTTGGAAATACAGCATGTTACGCCATCTTTTTCCTGGTGATTCATGGGTCCATTAAAGTTGCCTACAGTAGAGAAATCTGTTTAACTCTGTTTAATCTGGCATTTTCCAATCTTATGTGATCATGAAACCCTTCTATGCAAGTTACATCTATTAATAATGCTCAGGGAAGGCACTTCCGTGACACAGCCTCTGAGACACCCTGGAACCCAGTGACCAGAAACATGAAAAATCACCACTATTACATGGTATTGATCTAGATTAGTTAGTGTAATTAGACAGTAGCCAGAAATAAAACTTATGACTTTTAGAAAAAAGAAAAATGAAGACTTTTTACAGAAGACAGAAATACCTAATTTACTGTGAAGGTGAGGCAATTATTTTGTTCCCTATTTTAGCTCTGGTGGCCAGAGTAACAAAGCATAACACATAAGTGCTAAATAATTACTTGTTGGTGAAAGGAAGGCTAGATGGAAGGAAGGTTTGATGGAGAGACAAGGGATCTCATGGGATACCAGTATTCCAGAGAAACATTCTGGGAAAGTTGCCTAACAGCTATGGGTTGATAAGCTTTCTGGAGACTTGAACGTGCCTCACATAACTGCCTTTTCTCCAAATTCTCATTGTTTAAAACTTTTGAGTTTTACCCTAATAACAGAAAATATGTGGACTTGATATCTACCAATCAGAATTTTCTCAACATAGTACTCTAGGCAATTACCATTAGTTGATTGGCATAAGAGAACTAAAATCGTCTCTAACATAACAATTGCCATCTCTAATGTAAGCCTTAATATTATTTTTTTCCTGCTCAAATAATATATACTTATTCCATAATCACTAGCATTATCTGAAGATGGATTATTTACTTTTTCCTCTCATATGCTATTGTGGTTGTCTTAAAATGACCACAGATTCTTTGATATTTCTCTACCGTATATGGAAACAAATTCGTTGTCCACTAAGTGTGGAGTGGATTTAGTGACTCTCTTCTAATGAAAAGAATATATAATGGAAGTGACATGTGAAACTTTGAAGACTGGATATAAAAAATACTGGGACTACCTGCTAGTTTTTTCTTTGTTTCCTTCTCTCTATTTCTACTTTTTCTTTCTCAGATAATTCAGTTTGGAAGAAACTACCTTCCAGGCTAGAAACCCACGTGGTGAGGAACTGAGACCTTACTTACAAATAGCCATGTGAATGAGCAATCTGGAAGTGGTACCTTCAGCCCCAGTTGGGCCATCAGATGAAACTGCAGTGTCTGCCAGTACGCTAACTATAACCTATGAGAGGCCTGAGCCAGGTCCACCCAGATAAATAACTTCTGAATTCCTGACCCATAGAAACTAAATGATACATGATTACTATTTAACCACCAAGTTTGGGGATAATACTTAATGTATAAACGGATAACTACTTCAACAATTTAGGAACTTTTTAAAATGTTTATTTATTTTTTGGAGAGAGAGAGACAGAGTGCGACTGGAGGAGGGGTAGAGAGAGAGAGAGAGACAGAATCTGAAGCAATCTCTAAGCTCTGAGCTGTCAGCACAGAGCGCTACTTGGGGCTTGAACTCACAAACCACAAGACTGTGACCTGAGCTGAAGTCAGACACCTAAACAACTGAGCCACCCAGATACCCCAACAGTTTTAAGAACTTTTGAAGAAATAGGACTCATTTATAGCCCTTTTTAAAACCCACCCTCCTCTACTCCCAATTGTATTATGTTGCTATGGCCAAATTAGGTAGCTATCTACAAATTCCTGTTTGTTTGTTTGTTTGTTTGTTTGTTTCTTCTAAAGCAGGGGTCAGAAAACTCTTTAAAAAGGCCAGATATTAAATATTTTAGGCCTTGTGAGCCATGTGGTCTTTGTCACAACTACTCAGTTCTACTCTTGTAGCATTAAAGCAGCTGTAGACAAAATTTACATGAATGAGCATGACTGTTTTCTAATAAAAGTTTATTTGTGGACAGTGTGAAATTTGAATTTCACACAATTTTCACATCATGAAGTATTCTTCTTTTGATTTTCTTTCCCAACCATTTAAAAATGTAGAAATCTTTCTTAGCTTGTAGGTGGGCCAGATTTGGCCCACAGGTATAGTTTTCTGATTCCTGAATTAAGTTAATAGAATTTTTGATATTTAACTATCACATAGAAGCCCAAAATAAAGACATATTTCAGACAATAGCCATGTGACCACATTATGGTTAATGGGATATAGGTGAAAATGATATGTGCAAATTCTGAGTCATGCTCTTAAAGGGAAGTAGTGGACTCCTCCCTCTCCCCACCCCTTAATTCCCCTTTCTCACTTCTCACTGGCTATAGTGAAGATCATCTTGGACCATGTAGATGACAGAAATGTCCTTGGGATGGTGGAACAAAGAGGCAGAATTCCTAGTTTTGGATCATGTGCAGTCATACTGTTATAAGGGTGAGAAATAGACCACAATCATGTTTAAACATGATTTAAACTGTATGTTTCTAGATCCCTTTCACATGTCAGCAAATGCGAGCTATACCTAATTTAGCCGGTTAGTCATTAGCTACCATCTCTTAATGTAATTAATGCCAGGTTGATGTGTTGTACTTTCAAGAATCACTACAGACAGTGTTAACAGCTCTGTGTCGGGTTTAAAAAAAAATCATTCTTGGCTGCTTATCAAGTCAGGATAGCCTGGACATAGGATAACTTTGACTTTATTCAAAAACCAGAATTTCTAAAAAAAATTGCAGGTATTTGCCTTTTCTTCTGATTGCTGATTTCCTGCAACTTGGACGTGAACAAATGTGCTTTTGTAGCCCTTTCATACTTATGGCCAAGAGTGGAACATTATTAATTGAGAGAAACGTAAACAATTCACTCTATAATCTCTGAGGAAGAATTCATTCATAGCATCCTTTGTGGAGCTTATTTATATAGATGAATGGGTTTAACCCCCCCCCCCCACTCCCAAAGTACCCCCATGGTCCTATGGATCTTCTTATTCATATAACTGAAAGAAAGTGTAATCATAATAGATAAACTTATCTTGTGAGCACTTTTTATTTTCCATAGCAGAACTTGGGGGTCCCAGAGTGTGAACAACAGTGAAAAAGAATCCCACAGTCAAAGTCTGGAAAGCACTATGAGAATCATCAGCCATCACTTGGCAGCACCAGAACACCAGGCATTGTCCAAACACAATTGTTTGAGTTCTTGTGCTGACACACAGTGTTTCCCATTCATCTCTCCCCCTTTCTCTCCCCGCCAGAAATCCAACTCACTTTAAGTAGGCACACTCTTCCAAATCCTGGCTGTTAGTGTCCCCAAGAGATTTCAGGGAGATGCAGCCTCAGCTGAGGCCTAGAGCCAGAGGCCAGCCAGTGAAGTGAACAATGTCTGGGTTTTGAGAACAGCTGGAGCTTCAGAGGGAGAAAAGCAGCTTGGCGAATAAGGAAAGAATGTACTTGTCACTTCAGAGGCAAGAAACTTCGATTTCTCTCCTGCTTCTGCCAGCAAGTGTTTATTGGAAAGGAGAGTGGTGGTGATGGGCAGGTGACTTTCAGTTAGGATTTTATGGAATTTTTCATGTTTATTTTATGTTTTCAAAGAGCAGATAGATGTACAAATCCCACAGTATAACTATTATGAATTCTGCTCGTGTTTTTATTGGATAAGGGAGTGTTGTTCCTCAGAGTTATTTTTAAGCATGCTGCCCCTGGCCCATTTTGAAACTCTGCTTGCTTTCCTTGTATGTGAGCTAATATTTGTTATAGGGATTTTGGAGAAAAGTAGCAGAGGGTATTAAGTGGAACGTGAAGGCTGAAGGGAAGAGAAGTCCTGTTTTGTGAACATGAGCTGAATTTACAGCTGGGGGAATTGGATGGGCCTGTTCAGACAAAATAGGGATGTTTTAGCTGATACCAAGGTGAGCTTTTGAAGTTTAATGAAGTTGGGGGGAAATAAAGTTTTTAAGATGTCATATTCTTTGGTCATGTCTTGAGTTCTCTGATTTTTCTTGGATTCTTCTGGAAAAGGATAGAGCAACAGAGATTATTTTCCCCCTCTGAATTCCTTTTGTTAGACTCAGAAAGTTTGACCTTATTTTAAATATCACTTATAAAATGAACAAGAAGTTCAATATTAATACGCAAAAAGTAATCATTGTTACCATCTAACGGTTTCTTATCTCCCTTTCTCAACTCCCCCAAATTTTTGTCTACTTCAGGATTCTTTCAATTGTACCTGTTTTTGTGTTTGTTTTTTGTCAGTTCTTTAGTTGGATCTTGTGGAGTAAATACATCTAAAAGTTAAAATAAAGAATGAGACTTTACTTCAAGGATGTAAGGGACCACAGAGTCTTCAACTATATAGTCACTTTGGGGCCCCAAATTTCCCCAACTAGAATGAGTACTTCTTGAGAGAAAAAGAATATGTTGTGGCCTATTTGTCAGTAACCACAGTGAATTTCCTGACCTGGCAAGGTTCATACAAGCCACTTCAGCGGTGTGGCCTCCATATCCAACTGTGTGGTAACTTAACCTTTAACTTGGGCACTCATGTCTGAGGCCAAAGTACCAGGTTTCATTCAGCATATACGGTGTGAATCACAGCAACTGTTTGCAAAATTGTCTCCTAGAAGGGGCTTGTGAGCAAAACAAGAACTTAGAGTTTCATGGACTCCTTCCCAGCACGAGAAGAGAGTCAGCAAACTCCAGGGACTGTCCTGGGAACAACATCTATCACAGTTCTTTATCTATTCACCAGCATCAAAACCATCTCCAATGGGCTGACATATTGTTGTTTTTAAATTTTAAATTTTTATTTTTAAATACTGATTTACTTATATATTTTTAAATTCTAATTCCAGTGTAATTAACATACTGTTTTATTAGTTTCAGGTTTATAATATAGTGATTCAACAATTCTATAAATCACTCAGTGCTCATCATGATAAGTGTACTCTTTTTAACATTTATTAATTTTTGAGAGACAGAGAAAGAGCATAAGCAGGGGAGGAGCAGAGAGAGAGGGAGACACAGAATCCAAAGCAGGCTCCAGGCTCTGAACTGTCAGCACAGAGCGCAATATGGGGCTCGAAACCATGAACTGTGAGATCATTACCTGAGCCGAAATCTGATGCTTAACCATCTGAGCTACCCAGGCGCCCATGATAAGTGTAGTCTTAATCCCCATCACCTATTTCACCCATCCCTCCACCCAGTTCCCCTCTGGCAACCATTGGTTTGTTCTCTTTACTTAAGAGTCTGTTCTTATTTTTTCTCTCTCTCTCTTTTTACCTTTGAAAATATTTTTTTAATGTTTTATTTATTTCTAAGAGAGAGAGAGAGAGAGCGTGAGCAGGGGAGGGTCAGAGAGAGAGGGAGACACAGAATCCGAAGCAGGCGGCAGGCTCCGAGCTGGCTGTCAGCACAGAGCCCGACGCGGGGCTCAAACCCGTGAACCATGAGATCATGACCTGAGCCGAAGTTGGATACAACCAACTGAGCCACCCAGGCGCCCCATCTCCTTTTTTTACCTTTGATTGTAACTTTTGTTTCTTAAATTTCACGTGAGTGAAATCATATGGTGTTTGTCTTTGACTGACTTATCTTGTTTAACATTATACCCTCTAGCTCCATCCGTGTTGTTGTAAATGAAAAGATTTCATTCTTTTTTTATGGCTGAGTAATATTTCATTGTATGTATACACACATACATACCACATACATACCACATCTTTAGCCATTCATCTACTGATGAACACTTGGGCTGCTTCCATATCTTGGCTATTGTAAATAATGCCGCAATAAACATAGGAGTGTATGTATCCCTTTGAATTAGGGTTTTTGTATTTTGGGGGTAAATACCCAGTAGTGCAATTGCTGGATCACAAGGTAGTTATGTTTTTAACCTATAGAGGAACTGTTTCCACACTTCTTTCCACAGTGGCTGTATCAGGTTGCATTCTGACCAACAGTACACAGGGTTCCTTTTCCTTCACATCCTTGTCAACACTTGTTATTTCTTATGTTTTTGATTTTAGCCATTCTGACAGATGTAAGGTAGTTTTATTATAGCTTTGATTTGCATTTCCCTGATGATGAATGATGTTGAGCATATTTTCATGTGTCTGTTAACCATCTGTATGTCGTCTTTGGAGAAATATCTGTTGATGTTTTCTGCCAATTTTTTAATTGGATTATTTGGGGTTTTTAGGTATTGAGTTTTATATGTTCTTTATATATTTTGGATACTAACCCTTTATAAGATAATTGTTTGCAAATGTCTTCTCCCATTCCATAATTTGTCTTTAATTTTGTTGATGTATGCTATGAAGAAGACATTTTTTGATGTAGTCCCAATAGTTTATTTTTGCTTTTATTTCCCTTGCCTCAGGAGACATGTCTAGAAAGATGTTGCTATGGCTGATGTCAGATTAATTACTATGTGTGCTTTCTTATAGAATTTTATGGTTTTATGTCTCACATTTAGGTCTTTAATGCATTTTGAGTTTATTTTGTGTATTTAATATTTAGGTTTGCCTGGGTGTCTCAGTCAGTTAAGTGTCTAACTTTGGCTCAGGTAATAATCTTACTGTTCATGAGATGAAGCCCCGCATTGGGCTCTGGGCTGACAGCTCAGAGCCTGGAACCTACTTCAGATTCTGTGTCTCCCTCTCTCTGTGTCCTTCCCCCCACTCACAGTCTGTCTCTCTCAAAAATAAACATTAAAAAGTTTTGAAAACATATTTATTAAGGGGCTATTTTTAATAGATTTTCTAGTTTGGGTGTATTATTCTCAATATTTTAAAGGCTTGTATATTTAAGATTAAAGAACAAATGTATAGAGGAGCCTGGTGGTTCAGATGGTTTAGCACCCAACTCTTGATTTTAGCTCAGGTCATGATCTCACAGTTCCTAAGATCAAGCCCTGTGTTGGACTCTGCACCTACAGCATGGAGCCTGTTTGGAATTCTCTCTCTCTCTCTCTCTCTCTCTGCCCCACCCCCACTCACACTTTTGCATGCTTTCTCTCTTTCTCTTAAAATAAATAAACATTAAAAAAAAAGAACAACTATATATAAATTGCCCATACTACCCAAAGCAATCTACAGATTCAATGCAATCCATATCAAAATACCAACAGTGGTTTTTACAGAACAAATAATACTAAAATTTGCATGGAACCACAAAAGACACTGAATAACCAAAACAATTGGAGAAAGAGGAGCAAAGCTGGAGGTATCACAATTCAATGTTTGAAGATATACTACAAAGGTGTAATAACCAAAACAGTATGGTATTGGTGCTGGCACAACACATAGATCCATGGAACAGAATAAGAGCCTAGAAATAAATCCATGTTTATAAGGTCAATTAATCTATGACAAAAGAGGCAAGAATATACATTGAGGAAAAGACAGTATTTTCAATAAATAGTGCTGGAAACACTGGCAGCTACATGCAAATGATGAAACTGGACCTGTTTCTCACACCACACATTAAAATAAACTCAAAATGGGGCACCTGGGGGGCTCAGTCGGTTAAGTGTCCAACTTCAGCTCAGGTTATAATCTTGCAGTTTGTGGGTTCAAGCCCCTTGTCGGGCTCTGTGCTGACAGCTCAAAGCCTTGAGCCTGCCTCAGATTCTGTGTCTCCCTTTCTCCCTGCCCCTCCCCTGTCCATGCTTTGTCTCTCTCTGTTTCTCAATAATAAATAAATGTTAAAAAATTAAAAAAAAACTCAAAATGGATTAAAGACCTAAATTTAAGACTTGAAACTATAAAACTCCTTGAAGAAAACATAGGTAGTAATCTTTTTTTTTTTTTTCCTAGATATGTTTCCTCAGGGCAAGGAAACAAAACCAAAAATAAACTATTGGGACTACACCAAAATAAAAAGCTTTTGCACAGTGAAGGAAATCATCAACAAAATGAGAAGGCAACCTACTGAATGGGAAATGATATTTGCAAATGATGTATCTGATACAGATATAAAGAACTTATACAAAGAATCAATAGATAAATAACTTATACAACTAAGCAAACATAAAAAAAACAATTAAAAAATGGGCAGAGCTCAATTATACTTCAATTTAAACAAATGGGCAGAGGACCTGAATAGGCATTTTTCCAAAGAAGACATACAGATGGCCAATAGACATAAAAGGTGCTCAACATCATTAATCGTCAGGGAAGTGCAAATCAAAATCATGATGTCACCTTATACCTGTCAGAATGGCTAGAATAAGAAAGTTGACAATCCTTAAAGGCTCAGTAAGTATTAGATGTTGATAGTGATGTTATGTTGTGCACTTTTCATCATTTTATTATTATCATGACTGTTTTTAATATATGAAGCAAAAAGTTAATATATAAATTTATAATAAAACATAGTATAGTACCTGAAATATTTGTGTTACCTCTCAATAGTACTTCATTTCTTGGTTTGAAGATAATTTAAGGGGTGCCTGGGTGGCTCAGTCGGTTGAGTGTCCGACTTCAGCTCAGGTCATGATCTCATAGTCAGTGAGTTTGAGACCCACGTTGAGCTCTGTGCTGACAACTCAGAGCCTGGAGCCTGCTTTGGATTCTGTCTCTCTCTCTCTCTGCCCCTCCTTGGCTCATGCTCCATTCTCTCTGTCTCTCAGAAAATGAATAAACATTAAAATTTTTTTAAAAAGATAATTTAAATATAGAACCAGTAGTAGAAAGCTATCTGATTAATAAGGACAAAAGATAAGTTTATGGACAAATTAAGCCTAGTTTTTTTGTTTATTTTGTTTTAGCTGGTATTAGCTTATTTTAAGATGATAATCTCTGGTTATCTCTGCTGATAGAATGCTGATTGGCCACTAAGTTTACTGTTGATTCATTCTTTTAATTGAGGTGAAATTCACATAACATAAAATTAACCATTCTAAAGTGTATAATTTATTGGCATTTACTACATTCACAATGTTGTAGAAACACTTCCTCCTACTAGTTACACAACATTTTTATTACCCCAAACAAAAGCTTATACCCATTAAGTAGTCACTTCCCACCTCCTGCTCCTGCTAGCTCCAGACAACCTCCAAATCTAATTTTGTCTTTTTGGATTTATCTACTTTGGATATTTCATGTAGATGGAGTCACATGATATGTGAGCTTTAATATGTAGCTTCTTTCATGCACCCTAATATTTTTGAGGTTCATCCACACTGTAGCAATTATCAGTACTTCATTCCTTTTATGGCTGAGTCATATTCTCTTGTGTATACAGGCAATATTTTGTTTATCCATTCATCTATTGGTGGTATTTGATAAATTTTTACAAGTGGAAAGTTACTTAATAAATACAGTCTAGTAGAAAAATACTTTCAATCTAGGCTTCCTAAAGGAAAATGTTAGGATCATGAGACATAAATGGTACATTTACCTAGCAACCATTGGATCTCCAATGACTAGTACAGAATGTGGCATGTGAATGAACTGAATAAACTTGCATGAATGAATGAATGAACTACTGTAATATGATGTAAAAAACTGATTGATAAATGGAACCTGTGCTCCCCATTGTACCAACTCAACTGAAAGGCAGAGAGAAAGGGAGCTCACTGCTAGAGTCCATGCAGGTCAGCCATATGGGCATAGGGCACTGTAGAGAAAGGCAAATCTGGAGGGGCAAACTGAGAAAGTCATTGTATGTACCAAAAGTCACTCAGGTCAGAAAGGGCCAGGTAACTGCATCTCATCTCATTCAGGACCATAGAAGAATGAGTGGCCAGTACCAATCACAAACATCCATGCTTGTGCTTTCCTCCATTAAACATTACATTCTGGTTCTAATACAGGGAGTTTAAAAAGTAATATATAAAAACTTATGATTTTGATTAGTATACAGTTACAATTTTGGAAACTGCTGAAATTTAAGACCCATAGAGTGACACTAATAAAGGCAAACTTGAAGAAAAATTGAGACTTGCCACACTATATATATATATATAAAGCAAAATAAATTTAATAGAAACTGTGCCAGTTTCTGGGGAAAGATACTTGCTGAAAGAGCTCACCACATGTTTGCAAACATAAATCAACTTTAAGACAAAATTTTCCTTGAATGTGGTAGTTGAAGAATGAAGCCTGGTTATGAGCATAATCAGAATACTTTCACCATCCAAAGTGACATTTATTCTCAAGATTGTAATGAATTTACTCTGCTTCAGAACTGCTTTATGTAATTTTTTAATCTGGGAGTAATTTCATGATGATTTTATTTGGCTAGTATAATTCAAGAGTAAGACATAAATGCTTATGGATAATTTTCAATAATAGTTTTGTGATTTATGGACTTTCCATAAGTTAGATGAGGTCTGTACACCCAGCAATTTGACATATTTTATTGAAGAGTATAGAAAATTAAGAGGTTAGGAGACAGAAACATACATGAGTAAAAGACAGGGAAATAAGTTATATTAGAGGCATGTCTGGGTGGCTCAGTCAGTTAAGTGTCCAACTCTTGATTTTGGCTCAGGTCATGATCTCACAGTTGGTGGGATCCAGCCCCACGTTGGGCTCTGCACTGACAGCATAGAGCTTGCTTGGAATTCGTTCTCTCCCTCTCTCCCTTTGCCCCTCCTCCCTCAAAATTAATAAATAAACTTAAAAACATAAGTTATATCAGAAACAGCTAAATAAATGAATATAATTTAGCTTAAAGAAGGGGTATTTGAAGAATTATGTGGAAAATGCTGATTAACTGGATCTTTCTCTATGTTAAGGACATGGGATAATGAACTTAATGAATATAAGTGAAGGGTATGAATACTGGATTCAAAGAGACTTGGGTTAGAGGCCCATCTCCAAACACCTGTAGTCTATAACTTTGGGCAGATTCCTTAACTTATGTGACTTTGGCTTTCTGATGTGAAAAACTACAGATATAACAGTAACTATAAGGTTGTTGGAAGGATTAAATGAACTCAGCTTCGTGCCCTGATGCACAGTAAACTTCCAGTAAATGTAAGCTATTTTTATTGTTCAGAGTCAAGGACATTGAAATACTGGACTAGATCATCAAAGGAATAGATTCTTCCCTTAAAAGCAGGGAGAGTGTCATAGGGTCACCTCTGTCTACAAGAAACATTCTTCTCCAGATGATCCATTTATGTATTTTTCTAGTGTACAATCCTAGCAGCAATGTATAAATAAGGAACAGGTGTTGTAAAAATCCTTTTTACTCTTTTATGTAGGCTTGCTATCTTTGGGAAGAAAAGTTTTGCTATTTAAACTCCCTGTTTGTCACTCTGCATGCAGGTTGGCATCGGAGCCTCGTTGTTGCTGATGGGGCTCAACCAAAGCTTCCAAGGGGGAGTGAGTGCCTGAGGTGTGTGCTGTTATTGGTGCCCTGCTCTTGTGTCTCGGGCAAGCCTCCCCATCACAGCAAATCTGCCTAATTGGTTCTTCCAAGCCAAGGGTGGCTACCCTGTAAGGGCACGTGGTAAGTGGAAGGGCCAAGGAATTTACATTCTCCAGGAGCTGCCTTCCCAAGTGTCTGTTAGAGATGGTGGGTGAACTCTTGAGCTCCTTTAACCCTCGGAGTAAGAAAATTCTCTTTCACACTGTTTTCTCCTAGGAGTTCACCCCTGGCGCCGAGTGGGATTCACTCTTATTTGCTTCTTCCTTTTCCTTTCCTCACTTACCCCACTTACCCTTTGGCCTTTTGGGGATTACCTCTCAAATAAATTGCTGGCATTAAAAATCCTTGTTTCAGAGTCTGCTTTTGGGGGAGCCCAACTGAGACAGGGTGTGAGTGCCTGTCTTTCGTGATTTATTGACTTGTTTTTTCCACCTTTATTGAGAGACAATGGACACATAATTGTGTAAGTTTAAAGTGTACAAAGTGTTTATTTGACTCACATATATATTGTATCTTTTATGTTTTCAGAGCAGTGAACATCAAAATAGAGATTATAGGAGATTTTATGTGAATGGGAAAGGATGAGATTTATGGGGGAATCCGCAAGAGGAGAGTCCATTTATTGTAATTACAGACATCTTATTGAATACTAAGTGCCAGACACTAGGCTAAAACCTGTAGCATATGAGATGGGTGCTGTCCTGGAGAGAGTCACACGCTTCCAGGAAAGACACTCCTAGCAATTCATCAATAAATTCCAAGATGATTCATGACTTAAGAAAACTGAGAGGAAAGTGCAATGGGAGCACAGACAAGAGAGAAGCTCAAAGGCTGATGAAGTTGTACTCTAAATTCACAAAGGAAGTTTATTTGTGCTAAAGGATGAGTAGGACTTTGGTGGACTCAAGTTGAGAAGAGCCTTCTAGACAGAGAAAATAACCTGCAGAACATTTGAAGTTACATGGAGTGTTTGGGTGGACAGCTGGAGAAAAGTTCATTGTGGGGTGGAGAAGAGGCAGGAGATAAGGCTGACAGGACATGAAATATCTAACTATAAAAAGTCTTGTCTCCTTCAACTGTAGAACAGACGATAGGAAGGGGAAGGTCTTGAGTCATCAGAAAATGCAAGTGCAATGCCTTGTCCGTCAGTTCCTTATCTGGATTTCTCTGGTGCAAGGAGAAAAGGAAGAGAAGAAACTCAGGAGAGAGGCTGTGTATCTTCAGGTACATCCATTATTGATTATCACATGCCAGACACCATGTCAGACCTTTCCAAACCTTATCTATCCCATTTCATCCTCATAGTAAACCTGTGAGGTAGGGCTATTAAGCTGTTTTGCTGGTGAAGACATTGAGGCTTAGAAGAGGTGTAGAAAATGGTAAGATTTGGAATCATCATTGCCTGATTCAAAAGCCCTTAACCACGACATCATACTACTTCTCTTTTGGAATAAGCAAATGTGGAGTGGACTGAAGCTGCTGTGGTCGCCTTTCCTGGATTGGGGTGACAGCTAAGTGGATGGCACTGAAAGCAGAGGCCCACCTGCTGAGTTCTGCTTATGTAACAACAAAAATCAGAAGAGGCCAGAAGGGGCAGCCATCATGTTGGAAGTCATTTGTTTTGCTATTTACTTTGGTGAAGTCTCCAGAAGATATTTTGGATTTGGAGTATTTGCTTTTTCATCAGATTCATCCTTAGCAACTTCTAAAAGCATCTAACAGAGGACAAAAGAATAAAAAATTACTTAAGTCACACAGTGGCAATGCCAGCACTACAGAGTAAGTGACTTGGCCTTTGGTGAACTATTTTTGTAAAGAGCCCTCATATAGCACTATCATAATTCTGTAACATTTCAACGCTGACCTTTTCTTTTGTAAGACTCTTCAATAAACAAAATTGTGGCTTTTCTGCTACACTCCCAGCATTTTTGAACTACTTGTTTATTTTGAACTTTAACACTTGTCTGAAGAACCCAGTAACTTGAATGAAAATATTTGTCATTGCCCTGTCACTTAACACTTGAAAAAGTTGGGTCTAATTAGTGTGACTTTTAAATATCTTTCTACAAATGGAATTCTGAAATCTAGATAGACAAGAAATATAAAATGGATCATATGTTTTCATAAATAAATAATGAAAGCCAGACATTTGAATGGTTTGGAAAAATTTAAGCACTGTGCATTCTCGTGCTACACTGAAGAGGGAAGAAGTACAGAGACAATCTAGAAAATGTAAAAAGTATCTTTTACACATGTGACTGAAGTATTAACAAAAAAGCTCTGTAGGGGCACCTGGGTACCTTAGTCGGTTAAGCATTGACTCTTGATCTCAGTTTACGGTCATGGGGTCGAGCCCTACGTTGGGCTCTGCACTGTCAGCTGAGCCTGCTGGGGATTCTCTCCCTGTCCCTCTGAAAGAAAAGAAAAAATTCTGCAGGTTTCAGAATAATCCATTATTAATCTTTTGCTAGGCTGACATTCTTATTTTTAATAGAAGTCTCACCATAGTGCAATGTAAACATTTTTTTCAAATAAAATATTTGAAACAACCCTTTTCTGTAATGGATTTTATTTATTTATTTTATGTTTTATTTATTTCTAGGAGAGAGAGAGAGAGAGAGAGAGAGAGACAGCGTGAGCAGGGGAGGGTCAGAGAGAGAGGGAGTCACAGACTGAAACAGGCTCCAGGCTCTGAGCTGGCAGTCAGCACAGAGCCCGATGCAGGGCTCGAACCCACGAACCGCGAGATCATGACCTAAGCGAAAGTCGGACGCTTAACCGACTAAGCCACCCAGGTGCCCCTTCTGTAATGGATTTTAAAAGACTCCCATCATCAGATGTCCTAAAAACTGGCACTTCACTGTTACAAGATTACAGCATCTGGGGACTCGGCATTTTGAGCAGTGAGTATTTCAGGTAGCAATCTTCTAATAAACATCTAAGTCGTTTTCTTCATCAACTACTTGATCCCTGTCTCTCTTGTACAACTGGCACGATGTTTGCTCTGTATCAGAATCCCAGTTGCCTTTGAGAATCAATGTGAAAATGTTAGATTGCTGCTCCTGCTGAGGGTTGATGGTATTCCTCTTTAGACTTAAGAGGGAAAAATCTAATGCATTCATCTAAAAACTTTATTTGCTATGGGAATTTGCTTTGGCTAATGCAATGTTTAAGACCTGCTGGTTCACTCAAAGGTCAAAGAACATTTACGTAAGGAATCTTCAATAACATTCTTTCAGCTTGGCGAGCAGAGAATACCCTGATGCCAGTTTTCCCCTCTTTTGAGTATTAAATTTTTGTATGCCTGCATCTAAATTCCTACCAAAGAGTGAAATTGTTTTCAAAATATGCAGATAACATCATGTAAAGTTAGAGCATTTGTTTTACTTTTATTTCCTTTTCAGTGATTTTCTTTTTTGGTTTATCAAAAGCACTACTTTGAAACATTGATCATAACCAAAGCCTGCATTGTGAAAATATCTTTTACCAAACAGTCAGTTTGCATTAAAGATGCTCCCTGAGGGGATGTTTACCTGCATTTCCCAAAGTATGTTCTGCAAACCTCTAGTTCTAAACACTGGTTATAACAAGGATGGTAACAATTGTTCAGTGAAAGCATTCTTTCCGTGATTAAATAAGTTTGAGAGATTCTGGGAATGTGGTGTCACAGCTTCCTTTCTTCCACTTCCAATTTGAAACCTCTTGACTCTCCTGAGCCAGGTATCTGTTGAGCCTGAGGGCCTGGGGGATAGGGGGGAGGGGGTTAGGCACTGTTGGGTCCTTTTGTTAAACAGTGGTCCAGGGCTTGCTTGGATTAGAGAGCGCTTTGTAAGCACTTTGAAAGCCATGGCACCATTAATCCTGGTAAAATCTTGGAGGAATCTCCACCTCAGTTTCAGGTGAGTGTCCCCCTCCCTAACTGTCCTCAGATCAGGAGAGAGCTGCACATACCCTGCCATTCAGGGTAGATGACCGGGAAATTCAGCAGGACTGGTGCCCTGGTTTTTCATCACATGCCTCTGGTTCTGAAAATCCTTTGCCTATCACTGCCCTTTATGCTTTCTCAACAGTAAAATCCAAGTCCCAAAGAAGCTATAGAAAAAGATAGCAGCCCAGGAGAGAGGGTCCACCCACCCAAGAGAGAAAGAACAAGTTAAGCTATCAGACCACATGTCACAGAAGTACGGAAATAGAAGCGCCAAGAACGAGATTCCGGCTCAAGATGGCGACGCAGGAGGATCCCGGGCGCACATCTTCCCACGGACAAACCCAATCTGCAGCATATACGGAACAAAGTCTTCCGGAAAAAACTATCTGAGCAACTTCTGTGCACCTGGTGAACGAGCGAAGTCCCACTTGGACGTAGGTAGGAGAGACTGGGACACAATCTTGCCATAAGCCCTGTCCTCAGTGCCGTGACCCGCAGTTGGGAGGGAATTCCAAACCCCGAGCTTTCAAACCGTAGGCGGAAGGGTTTGAACCCCACGTCAGGCACTTCAGCTTTTAACACCTGAGAGACAAGTCCCCAAAACATCTAGCTTCGAAAAATAACAGGGCTCATATAACACTGTATATAATAGCAAGGCTGTGAGGATCTGAGAAAAAAAAGCTCTTAAAGGGTTTGCACACTTGAACTTAACCTGCCTGGGGGGGGGGTTCAGTGCAGGGGCTGCAGATTGAGAGGTGCTCAGACGTTGTATGAAAGAGGCTTACTTGCTAAAATTAAAGCCTGGGTCTGAGGGATAGGCATCTAATTCCGCACACGTCTAGGGGCCTGCTTGCTAGCTGGTGAGTACCGTCTTCACATCCTCCCTCTGCCTCCCTCTGGCCAGCAGGTGGTGTCTTTTTTCTCTTTTCTCCCCCTGCCCCCGAAACCCCTGCAGGCACCATCTACATGCTTCCCTTCTGTCTCATTCTGACTGGCAGGCGCCATCTTCTTTTTACCCTTTTTTACCCAGAAGGCACCACTTATATGTTCTCCCTCTGCCTCATTCAAGCCAGTGGGCGCGATCTTGGTGTCCTCCTGCTGCACTGAGGAACATCACTGTTTCCTGGAGGGAAGCTTTTGCACATGTCCAGTGCCACCTGGTTTTATAGCTGCCACGCAGGGGATGCCCCTTGATCATGTGGCTCTGTAGGCCAGGGGCGCCTGTGATCCCGAGTTCCATGGGACTGTAACAATCAGAGAGACCGTTCTTGGCCGGCTACCACTCCTGGGGCGCTGCGTAGACAGCAGACTGAGACACACCCCAGTCTTTCTGTCAAAGAGGCCTGCTTGCTAATCCTGGCAAGGGGTTTGGCACACAACTAGAAACCAACAGAAGTGCTATCAGGGAATGGAGGCTGGAGAACTTTGCAGTCTCCCTCTGCCTAGCTACTACCACTCACTGTATCTCCCCAAATGAGATTAATGCTTGTACGGCACCCGGAATTTTGCAGCCTGCCACCAGGGGACATCTGTACATTGCCTGGCTCTGGTGGGGCTTAGGCTTACAGCCCCCACAGGACTGTGTATATTTGCATACTTTAAAAGCTGCTGCCTGAGGGCCTGGCTTCTAATCAGCTAGATGGAAATGATGATGAAAAAGATAAAAGATTGGTGGATAAATCCAGGAAACTGAACATACGGGTAGTAGGTATTCTGAAGGGGAAAAGAGAACAGATGGAAGAGAAACTGTACTTAAACAAATTCTAGGAGAACATTTTTCAAGGCCGAGCTGTCTTGAGTGTGCAGATTTAAAGCACTCGCAGGGCTCCAGGCTGAACTGTTAAGAAAAGATACTCACACAGTTATTTTCTGGTAAAATTCTTAAACTTGAGTAGATAAAGAAAAACTTTTTACAGTCTTCCAAAAAGAAAGATTAAATTGTCTCCTGAGCAAAAAGAGGGTGTTATAAATGAACAAGGTATCTGAGGGGGATGCCTGGGTGGCTTGGTGGTTAGTAAGCATTTGACTTTTGGTTTTGGCTCAGGTCATAATCTGAGTGCCTGTGTTCAAGCCCCACGTGGGGTTCCATGCTGTCAGCCTCAAGCCTGCTTGGAATTCTCTCTCTGCCTTTCTCTCTCTCTCTGTCTCAAAATAAATTAATAAACTTAATTTAAAAAGAAAAAAATAGCCTCCTGAGCAAAAAGAATTATAATGCTGCTAGAATACCCATCTGTAAACAAAGAAAACTAAAAGACTATCAGAGAAAAAGAATAACCCCTTAAGAATGCCGTGTCCAGCTAATGTATTGTTTACCTGAATAAAAACATTCAAGGATAGGTGACAAAACAGAGTTATCCAAATAACCCCCCCTGGAAAAAATACTTGAGATAGTTGAGCAACGATTTAAGTGAAACCCAAATGAAGAACTCAAGCCAGAGGCAAGATGAAGAGGACAGGAATAAATGATAAACAGTGAGCCTCACCATATGAACTGATTCATTCATTCAATCAAAAAATATTTACTTTGTGCCTAGTATATGCCAATGTAGTTGTTGACAGTGGGGATACTGTAGGGAGTAAGATAAACAAGAATTAAATCTGAATGGATGAATATAATCTGAAAATAAATAACATAATGTTAACTAAGGATGGGCTGAAACATGGAATACATTGTAAGGGGTTTTGAAATAAATACTAAAAAGTGCCCACAAAGCCTAAAAGAAAGGGATAAGGAAGAATGAATGCATTCTGAAATCCTCATGTGGACGCAGGGGAGGAGAGAAATGACAGGTGTTGGGGGTTGGGAAGGTGACATTAAAAATATTCTAGGGGCCCCTGGGTGGCTCAGTTAGTTAAGCATCTGACTTCAGCTCAGGTCATGATCTCACGGTTCATGGGTTCAAGCCCCACGTCAGGCTCTGTGCTGACAGCTAGCTCAGAGCCTGGAGCCTGCTTCGGATTCTGTGTCTCCCTCTCTCTCTGACCCTTTCCTGCTCATGCTGCCTCTGTCTCTCTCAGAAATAAATAAGACATTAAAAAAATGTTAAAAAGTATTCTAAAGACCTTTTTCTATTGGGCAGAGTGGCAAATCAGTTGCTTTTATTGTAAATGTCAGCTGTGGTAGGTAAAAATCTAAAGATGACTACCCAACATTTCTTGCCCTAATCCCTAGGACTGTGAATATCATGCATATGATTACATTATCCATACATGGCAAAGGCATTTTGCGGATGTGATTAAGGTTACTAATCAGTCAACTCTTAGTTAATCAAAAGAGGGATCATCAGGGTAGACCTACTGTAATCACACGAGCACTTTAAAAGCAGAGTTTTCTCCAGTTTATGGCAGAAGAGGAAGTCAAAGCACAAGAAGGGGTTGATGCACTATTGATGGCTTGGAGGATGGAAGGGGCCACATGCAAGAATTTGAGGGTGGCTTCTACTTGCTGAGAATAACTTCTGGCAATAGCTAGTAAATAAATGACGACCTCAGTCCCATACATGCAAGGAACTCAAGTCTACCAACAATGTGAATGAACCTGGAGGTGGATTCTCCTCAGATCCTCCAGATAAGATCCCACGTGGCCATTCACCTTGACTTCTGCCTGGGAAACTCTAAGCAGAGTTTCAGGATGTCCAGACTTCTGACATACAGAACTGTGAGCTAATAAATGGGTTTTGTTTCACATGGGTGAACTCGTGGTGACTTGTAAGGCAGTAATATACAAAACTAATATGTTAGGTTGTGAATGTATTAACTGATACTTGACCTTTATTACATCATCTTGATGCTTTTGATTAATAATAATTTTATAACTTAAACTTAATTTAATCACAAATTAAATTAGCTTATAATAATTTGATAGCAAATATCTAAAGTGAAATAAATAATAAAGAAAACAATGTATTTGGAAGCCCATTGTAGACCATGGAGTGGTATACACTCTATAGAAGCATATATAGGACTTTAGGAAATGCATACAGAGTATTAGTCTTTAGTTTGTTGAATCTCTTTCCTCGGTGTGACACTAATTGTGTTAAGTCAAATGGAAAGTGGCCTTTAAATATTAAGTGTTTTCATGGCAAACCTATAATTAACACAAAGAAATGTCATATGCTTTTTACAGAGACTTGCTTGGTTAATAGATTTTTCTCATGCTTTATTACTATACTCATTTATATTTAAGTATATACTTTATTTAAATTTTCATCCTGTCTTTGTCTTATCATATTCGACTTTGGTTTCACTCTAACGGTTTATATCCTCCTCAACTTTTACAAATGCAAATCAACTTTATTATTATTTCTATCTGTCAAATATGGAATATAGTATTTCTTAAATAACTAGTATAGAGTTTCTGGGTTTACCTACTCTCATGGTTTCTTAATTAAAAGACATTTCAAAATTATCCAAAGCTCAAGAGGCAGTGTGAGATAGCAGAAAGAATGTTGTGCTGTATTAGAAGCTGGAGAATTGAGTTCAGTCTTCAGACTTCCGTTGGCTAGTATTGCCATCTTTGGCAAATCTCTTCTCTTCTTTATTAGGCTCTACTTTTTAACATTTGTAATTCATAGGAGTGGTTTCCATACTGTAGAACTCTAGGCTCTTCTTGGGAGTCCCCATGTTTGCTCTAAAAATAAGTCAGAGCCAGTGGGGTAGCTTTTGGATGCCTACTACTGTTTTAATTGTGTATTTTATCTGCTTCATACAGTGGCTTCTGTATCATATTTCATTTCAAGAAATAGCTATATAGCTTTTAAAAAATGAACACCAGAATACTAGATGATTTCGAAGATTTATCCTGGTTTAAATATGAGTTCCCTTTTCCACTTGAGTTTTCTTTTCTGAATTCAGTAACAGAATAGATTCAGATAGCAAGGGATATACATTTTATGCTGTGTATTAGTTATACTTCATAGAAACAGAACCCAAAGGATATGTTTATTTTAATGAATTGGCTTATGTGATTATGGAGGCTTTATAAGTCCAAAAAGTCACAAGGGTAGGCCAGTAGGCTAGAGACTGCACTTTAAGCCAAGAAAAGAGCTGGACTTTGAGTCCAGGACGTCTGCTGACAGAATTCTCTCTTGGTTGGGACAGGATGGGGTGATGGTCATGTTTGTCTTTGATTGGATGGGGCCCATCCACGTTTGGATGGGAATTTGCCTTGCCTAAAGTCTACCACTTTAAATGTTAATCTTACCCCCAAAAAACACCTTCACAGAAACATCCAAAAGAATGTTTGATCAATATCGGGCACTGTGGGTAATCCAAGTTGACATACAATTGACTATCACATATTATTGGGTGCCTGGGTGACTCAGTCAGTTAAGCATCTGACTTTGGCTCAGGTCATGATCTCATGGTTGCTGGGTTTGAGCCCTGCATCAGACTCTGTGCTGACAGTTCGGGACCTGGAACCAGCTTCAGACTCTGTGCTTCCCTCATTCCCTGCTCCTCCCCCTGTGTGCACTCTATCTCTCTCTCTCAAAAATAAATAAATGTTAAAAAATTATTTTAAAAATTAAAAAAGGCACATACTACAAATGAAAAAATAGGACATTATAGCAATATAATTGGTGTTTTGCCAATAGATAAGAATATGCACTAATAAAAGATAAAACTATCCTGCCCATTTCTTAAATGGAATATTTATTTTTGGTATGTTGAGTTTGATAAGTTCTTTATAGATTTTTGGATACTAGCCATTTATCTGATATGTCATTTGCAAATATCTTCTCCCATTCTGTAGGCTGCCTTTTAGTTTTGTTGATTGTTTCCTTTACTGTGCAGAGGTTTTTTATCTTGATGAAGTTCCAATAGTTCATTTTTGCTTTTGTTTCCCTTGCCTCAGGAGACATGTCTAGTAAGAAGTTGCTACAGCTGAGGTCAAAGAGGTTGCTGCCTGTTTTCCTCTTGGATTTTGATGGTTTTCTGTCTCACATTTAGGTCTTTCACCCACTTTGAATTTATTTTTGTGTATGGTATAAGACACTTCTCCAAAAAAGACATACAAATGACTAACAGATACATGAAAAAATGTTCAACATCACTCATCATCAAGGAGATACAAATCAAAACCACAACGAGATACCACCTCACACCGGTCAGAATGGCTAATATTAACAACTCAGGAAACAACAGATGTTGGCAAGGATGTAGAGAAAGGGCAACCCTCTTACACTGTTGGTGGGAAAGCAAACTGGTATGGCCACTCTGGAAAATGGTGAGGAAGTTCCTCATAAAGTTAAACATAGAACTAACCTAATACCTGGCAATTGCACTACTAGTTATTTTTCCAAAGGACACAAAAATACTGATTCAAAGGGTACATGCACCCTAATGTTTATAGTAGCACTATCAATAATAGCCAACTTATGGAAGGAGCCCAAATGTCCATCAACTAATGATTGGATAAAGAAGTGGTGTGTGTGTGTGTGTATATATACACACACACACACACATCATCTATCTATCTATCTATCTATCTATCTATAGAGAGTGTATATATATATATATATATATATATATATATATATATATATACACACACACACACACATCCATCAACTAATGAATGGATATATATATATATATATATATATATATATATATACACACACACACACATATATATATATATACATATATATATTTATTCCATAATGTGTGAAGATATATATATTTCAGTGTGTGTATGTGTGTACACACACATGCACACAATGGAATATTACTCAGCCATTAGGAAGAATGAAATCTTGCCATTTGCAATGAGGTGGATGGAACCAGAGTGTATTATGCTAAGTGACATAAGTCAGAGACAGAAAAATACCGTATGATTTCACTCATGGGGAATTTAAGAAACAGGACAGATGAACATAAGGGAAGGGAAGCAAAAGTAAAGTAAGATAAAAATAGAAGGGCAAACTGTAAGAGACTCTTAACTGTAGAGTTGTTGGAGGGGAGGTGGGTGGGAGAGACGGGCTTGATGGGCAATGGGAATGAAGGGGGACACTTGTGATGAGCACTTGGGGTTATATGTACGTGATGAATGACTAAATTCTACTCCTGAAACCAAATACTAGAACATACAAACAAGAAAGAAAGAAAGAAAAAGAAAGAAAGAAAGAGAGAGAGAGAGAGAGAGAGAGAGAGAGAGAGAGAGAAAGAAAGAAAGAAAGAAAGAAAGAAAGAAAGAAAGAAAGAAAGAAAGGAAGGAAGAAAGAAAGAAAGGGAAAGATAAAATAGTGACTGGGTTTTATTTTACGGAAGATGACAGAATTAGAAAAATCAAAGTTTCAGTCTAATAAGTAAAGCATAAGTTAAACTGCTTGAACAAGAAAATTTTTCCTCTTTGAATAAATGCTGGGCCTAGTGTTATAAATAAGTATCTCCTCCTAAATAATACCCATGTCTTTCATAGAAGAACTATCTCCATAGTCTTTAGAGACCATGGATTGATGATGGTCAATCTTTACCTAATCTCTGTTCCTTTCTAAATCTCTGCTTCCTGTAACTGCTTCTTGTTTCCTTTTGTTGTTCCTCCCATCTTTGTTCATTTGTTGCTATTGTCTTCGGTATCTTTTCAGTAAATCATGGCATTTTGCAAAAATAAAATGAACATATTCTTAGTAACCTGTTCTGTATGAAGAATGTATATATCTTTTTTTATTTCTTCACTTGGTAGTTGTCCTTGATGCAAGAGGAAGGGGCAAGGTACATTCGTCCTACAGAACAATAGAGAAATGAAGCATTTGTTCAAATTTAGGAATAAATATAATGAATGATAAAGGTTCCCTTTTCTCTGAGGGCTAAATGAAATTCACATCATTTTGGAATGTATATCATAGAATAAAAATAGTTTGTGCAGTGCTGTAGCTCCCCTTGAGATAGATTCCCCCCCAGAATGATATTTTATTGCTAATTTAATTATTCTCTTCTCTATACCTTAAGAGTCATAGAGCTATCCAGATGTTAAATATCCTTTTAAAAAAGAAGTGTTTCATTATGAAATGACACGCATGACATATTTGCTTATAATGACACCATACAGCCAAATTCCCAAAGCAGCAACAACAGAGTTTCTCAGGCCCTCTGAACAACTCATTTGTATTCTTTCAACACGATTCCTTGCTTATATGCTGCTTCCTTGTGTTGGGCCAAGGTGAAAACCGATTTTTGCAGCCTCAGGAAGAGACTGATATTTTATTTCCAAAAAAAAAAAAAAAAAAAAGGATGATGAATGAAAAGATTGGACATAAAACTCTGGGATAGAGTACAACTTTTTCATGCTTGGAAACTAAGTAAATGCAAGGAAAAAGGAGTTGGTCAGGGTGAGCTGTACAGACCACAGTCTCATGAGCAAGAGTGTTCTTCCAACTTTTAGGAAGTGGCCAAGGAGCCACCTCAAAACGTCACCAGCTTCTGAGAAAGATGCCATCACCTGTTAACTATCCTGATTTGAGGTGACTTTAGAAATGAGAACAGTATGCTCACAGTTATCTTTGAAATTGTTATAGAGAAAAAGCACTTACTCATTGCCAGGGGCTGAAGGAGGAGAGAGGAGCAGATTTTAAACATGTGAACAGTGTCCTGCAGTTAGCATTTCTCTCCCCACAGGAGCGTGTTCTACCCTCCTGCTCCTCCAGCTTCATGTGGACAAGGACTGTTTCATTTATTGTTGTGTCTCTGGAAGCTCACACTGGTCTTAGGTAAGATTGCATACTAAAGAAATATTTGTGTTTTTTTTAAAATGTTTTTATTTATTTCTAGGAGAGAGAGAGAGAGGGAGAGACAGCGTGAGCAGGGGAGGGTCAGAGAGAGAGGAAGTCACAGACTGAAACAGGCTCCAGGCTCTGAGCTGGCAGTCAGCACAGAGCCCGACGCGGGGCTCGAACCCACGAACCGCGAGATCATGACCTAAGTGAAAGTCGGACGCTTAACCGACTAAGCCACCCAGGCGCCCCTAAAGAAATATTTGTTAAATTGAGCTGACTAAACTAATTTCTCACTATTAATATGCCATCTATTCTAACTTTTGCTTATGCTTCTGGTTTATGAGATCTTAGAATTACTATGATTGATATTCTTTTAGGGTCCAGTAGAAGCAATTAAGTAGCAGTGAAATAATAGTAGCATCATTTGTTTTTATGAGCCAACATACAAAAGAAGACTTAAAGGCAAATTTAAGGATGGAACCTAGAATGTCCAGCTCTGTATTAAGTTAAGCCCTCCATACTTCCAGTGCCTATCCAAAGAAGAGAAAATGTTGATTTGCGGTGACTTCAATCCAATTGAAATTCCTCAGATTGTTTCCCCTAAACTTTCTCCTGAAGGCAACCAATGCCTAATTTGCCGAAGACAAACAAGAGCCATGCCCTTCTGCGCTGACTCATGCATTAGTGTACCACTTGACCACCTACATTTGGATATTTCTAACTTGTTAGAGGTTAGAACTAGAATCAGAAGTTGCAGACTGATGGTCTACACCCAAATGTGGCTCGCATAATTGATTTTGTTTGGTATTTTAAAAATTAGTATTTGTATTTGGGGGTCCTTACAATCATCCTTGTGTTCAATAATTTGCTATAAAGGGATTTACAGAACTAAGAAAAATTGTTATACTCATGATTACAGGTTATTACATCAAAAGGATAGAGATGAGAATTAGCAATGGAAAAAGGTGCATAGTGCAATGTCTAGGACATGCCAGGCAGAAGTTCCAGTTGTCCTATCCTGGTAGTCATGGAGGCAATGCTTACTTCTCCCAGCAACGATGTTTGACAGCATGCATGGAGTACCACCAACCAGGGACATTCACCCGAACCTTGGTGTCCAGTGTTTTCCTCGGTTAGCCATGTAGGTATGACTGCCTGCCTGTGTGGCTGACCTCATTCTCCATTTTGTCCAGAGATCAGGCTGATATCCCATGACTCTATATCCATACCATAAATCACACTGTTGGCATAGACTATGTGACATGGTCTAAGGCCCTTAGAGATGCAAAACACCCTTATCAGGCAGGGTGTTCCAAGGGCTTGGAAGTTAACTTTCAGGAGCAAGGCAAAGGCCAAACCTCCCTTTGGAATGTGCATAGGGATATCACCTCTGACCTATTGAGTGAATCCTTTGCTGCATAAAATTAATAGTAAACCTATGAGGTTTAAGACATTTCATATTACATATGGATTTTGGAGTTCTCCAATCTGGACAAACTGGCCCATGTGTCAACCTGGCCACCGCTGATGGGAGCTGAGCAGCTGTTTTTACTTTAGATAAGTCATGTTCTTTCCAGCTTACCATAGTCCTTAAACATTATATCAGGTTTGATTCACTCAATTACATGACTTTTTCACCTCTTATAAGCATTAAATTATAGCTGGTTTGGAAACTAAGAGATTTGTTGAAGATTCAGAATGAAAAAAAGATATTCATTTACCTACGGAATTTGTCGTGTGTTTCCTGAAGTTGTTTTTTTCTATGCTACTTTGTTCACCATTTTGTTCCTTAACCCATGGATAAATTGTTATTTCTGAGAATATCATCATATCCAATAAAAATCCCAGAAGATTACTGTGGAACAAATTTTCAAAAAAATTTAGGCCAGTGACTACTTCAACAAAGAGATTATAGATCATTTACTCTTCTTTCCTTCCTTCCTTCCTTCCTTCCTTCCTTCCTTCCTTCCTTCCTTCCTTCCTTCCTTCCTTCTTTCCTTCCTTCTTTCCTTAGAGAAAGAGAGAGCAGGAGAGGGGCAGAGAGAGAGGATCTTAACATGGGGCTCAATCTCATGACTCTAAGATAATGACCTGAGCTGAAATTAAGAGTTGGATGCTTAACTGACTAAGCTAGGAGCCCCCAGATCATGTACTTTTTCTTTCTTCTTCTTTTTTTAATGTTTATTTTTGAGAGGGAGGAAGGGATACAAGATCCAAAGTAGGCTCCAGGCTCTGAGCTGTCAGCACAAAGCCCGATGTGGGGCTGACCTGAGCTGAAGTCAGATGCTTAATCGACTGAGCCAGACAGGCTCCTCTCATATACTTTTTCTAACCTTACTCATCCCTTTCTCCTAAATTACTCTTACCTGAATTAAAGGAATAAATATTGTTTCTTACTTTAATAAGGTTTTATTCAATATCACACAGAAATTTTAGCTTGGAAACCAGGACATAAACTTTTAGACTACATATGGCCACTTTTTGTTGGGATCTGTTCTAAGTTAAGCCCCTGTACCCTGACTACTAGGTTATAATGAAAGCAATTTGCAGAACAAAAATGCCACGCATTCAGGCACTTATTAAATAAGTGTTCTTTAAAAATAGGTACAAAACGATTTATATTCTTTGCTTGGTAAGTCCCAGCTCTGTGTCCTTATGGAAGCTTTGGCTGCCTCATTATACAAACAGTTTGCTCAAGGTGCACATCCATCAGTACAGAGGCAGGAATAAGGCAGCTGAGTTCCTTCTAATCCAGGGGCTCAGAGCAAGACATTTAAGGATCAAGCCTGAGCATTACCCATAAGGGTGCAGCCTGTAGTCTGAATTTTATAGGGTGATTGGTTGCCTTAGAGTTGAAACTTAAGTAACTGGCATATCTATAATTGCACATTGTCTCTGCTGAATTATTTTAAAGTAAATTATAAATATATTAACACCTTTCCAGATTTCTAGTGATAATGATTTGTAGTGATAATGATGACCTGTTGAGCAAGAGAATCAATATTATATGATCTGTGTCCTAGTCCAAAGCAGGAGTTTCACTTAACATATACATGTGTATAGATATCTGTCATATTCTTAAATTTCTGTGGTCATTATGGAGAAAGTAGAGACTCTATTAGTGAGTTGGTGGTTATTACACTTTACTTCTTTTGCTGATAGTCATTTTGAGGGGAAACACATGCTAGTTTTCCTAACTTAAAAAGTAATGATTAATAAAGGAATATGACATATTTCATAGACTATATGGTCATAATGTAATAAATCATAATGAAAATGAATGCATCAGGTAAACCTCTTGGCTTACAGCAGCTTACTTGACTGGCTTTGAGATTTATTCTTAATAACAATAGGCAAAACAGTTATAAAAATCTAAGAAACACTGTGTTAGTACAATAGTATAAAATCACAGTCTTTCTCTTGAGTTAGTAATTATCAAGAATCAGAAATTCCATTTATAGCTATATACTTAGAGCCATTAAAAAGTCAACTTTATTACTGAGAGCCCTGCAGGAAAACTAAATTTATTATTAAGACTCTGGAACTCTGTAGCCCCCAATCTTTTCCCTCCACTGAAACAATTGTTTCATAGCATGATTTTAGATAACAAAGGTTTCTTAGAACATAAGGATCCAATTATAACAAAATAGATGGCGTTTAATGCAACAGTAATAGTATACATGGGCCCAGAAGGAGACAGGTGGAAGGATTTGTGAATATCTGAACCATTTCCTTTAACTTGTGATTTTGTCTCACGTGTGATTTTGTCCCACATGCAGGCTTTCACCTTAGTAAGGATTCATTCTTTTGATGTTTAAAAACAGAATGATGATTTCTTCTTTGTGTAAAATTTACATCAAACAAGTACTTACTCTTTGCTGTCGACATAAATGAAAGGTTACATTCTGTATATTCCTGTACTCATTATGCCCAATACACATATAGTCATCTCCTCCATGCACCTGTTATGGGTGCTTTTTTCTTTTCTCAAGGGCTCTCCCTTCACATACTCAAATTGTATCCATCTTAGGGTTTCCTCTCTTTGCCTACTCATGCAGCAGCACTCCCTCTGGGAGATGAACGTGATCGGGAACATATATAAAAATACAGTTGGCAAAGGAGCACGAGGGAAAAGAGGGAAAGCTTCTGTGTCAGGGAAAGAGATATTTTATGTGCCCGAACTACAGAAGTCAATAAGATATGGGGTAGTACTTCTCCACCATTTGAAGAAATATCATAAGATGTGTTACTCATTCAAGGAGTCAAAGGCATTTAGATACCTCATTCATGGGTTATCTTTCAGTAAATCTGAAGCTGGGGCTTGTTCTGCTAGCGATTTTCTGTCTACAATGAGGAAAAACGAGTTACAATTCTTAATTACATGTTGGCAATAGGGCACATTGCCTTGGTTTGAGAAATGTTTTATGGTTTTTATTTCAGGGATGTTAACAGCATGAATTATCAGTTTCGAAAGTTTTACAGTTAAAGGTTTAACCATGGGTGGGGTGAGGCTGAGGGATGAAAGGGATTGATCTCAGAAATTCTCTCTTTCTAGCACTAGCCAGAAAGTACTGTGTACTTTGAATTTTCACTCTAGACAAAGACTCAGAAGAAATGTGGTATATATTTTAAAATATATCCATAAACCTGGGGCACCTGGGTGGCTCAGTGGGTTAAGCATCCTACTTCAGCTCAGCTCATGATCTCACTGCTCATGAGTTCGAGACCCACATAGGGCTGTGCTGTGCTGACAGCATGGAGCCTGCTTGGGATTCTCTCTCTTCATCTTTCTTTGCCCCTCCCCAGTTCTCTCTCTCTCTCTCAAAATAAATAAAATAAACATTTAAAAAAATAAAAAAAGAAGATACCTAGAGGAGAGGACAAGATCCCGGAGAGACCACAGTCCACATCATCTTTGTCATTTACCTGGTATGGTGCCTAGCCTAACAACAGCAGGAGGTTAGTATGTGGTTTGATCTGAATAATTGGAAAAGAAGATTGCATAAATGCTGTGATTGACATATACAATGCATCATCTCATTTAATCCTCAGACCCCTCAAGTAGGTACCATTTTTATCCATTTTATTCATGAACTTAACAACTTAATGACTGGTGAGCTTTTGTAGCTTGCCCAAGGCCACATAACACAACATGGTGGTGCCGGTATTTGGAGGCAAATTCTTTAACCTTTTGACACACTAACTTGCTCCTGCCACAGAGTTCTGAACACCTACACTATTTTAGGAGGGGAGAAGTTCAAGATTCATAGTGACAGTGCTCTTGAGACCCAGTGGGTTCTTTTTTTAACGTTTATTTATTTATTTTGAGAATGAGTGAACAAATGAGGGGAGGGGCAGAGGGAAAGAGAAAGAATCCCAAGCAGGCTCCACACTGTCAGTGCAGGGCCAGACGTGGGGCTTGATCCCGTGAACCGTGAGATGAGCTGAACTGAGATCGAGAGTTGGACACTTACTTAACCGACTGAGCTGCCTGGGTGCCCTGAGACCCATTGGTTTTGCTGTCCCAGCACAGTGACCGTTGCCTAAAACATTCCCAAAAGATTTTAAATGGATGTATGAGCACTCTTAGTTTCTGCTTTGGGCAGGAGACTTTTTTTCTTTTAAATACAAATATTTCCAAATGAGAGAGGGAGAAAGAAATCTTAAAAATCTTTATTGTCTCTTGAAAAGCCCTTTGAATACACGAGAAGAAACCTCTCAGCAACGTGAGGCAGGGGCTCAGATGCGGCTGCCAGTGACAGCTGATAGGTCCAATTACACCATTTATTCTAATAATGACACCAACTTATTTTCCTTTAATTTTCTACTCAATTTTCTGTTCTAAGTTTAGATTTTTGTAACATCAAACTGTTTCTGAAGCAGTTTCTAAGGAAACCTCTCAGGCAAGGCACTTAAATCGGTAATTAGGAAGCTGTTATGTGTAAATTAAGTGAAACAGGCTGCGAGCCTAGAGGAACAGATGGGAAGGGGCAGTTTCAGAGATTTCAGCTAGAGTGGCCTATGTTTTATTTGGCTGACAGCACCCTGGAAATCAAGCTTTCCAAGGTCCCCAAGGATGCTCAAGGGCAAAATGTAACAACAGTTTTGTGGTTATCAAACTCTGCGGCATCTCTGACCCTGCAGTGAACTTGCAGCCTCACCTTGTCCCAGAGCTTTGTAGCATCCCTAATCCTTCTCTCTTTCTGCCGCCCCCCTCCCCCCCTCCCCCCCCCTGCACACTTGTGATTTCTGCCATGGGGAGGGGTGAGAGTGCCGCATGCTTGGAGACTCTCCATGAGCTCCAGCTTTCTGGGATTCTTTCACCTGTGAGATTTAACTGAAATTGATGCAACTCCTTTCCTCTAATCTTGCATCACATGTTTGGTGGGAACTCAAGACCAGTCCCAGTATTTGAGGCCCCCCATTTTTTTTTTTTTTTTTTTTTTGGTGCAAGGCTTGGGAGGTTTAGATTATGATTTCCTTGACTTCCTCCTCTAGGTCTGAATTTTCGCCTCTGTCTCTTTTGAGCCCTGTCTGCTCTGTGGTTCGCTCCTTCCACTCCATTCCTTGCTGGCTCCCCAAATAAAGAATTCGTCCTATTCTATTATTCAGTGCAATTCAACTCTTTGCAGCCATGACTGTAAACTTAACTCCAGAAATACTTTTGCATACTCAAAAAAAAGTAAAAGCTTGTTAAACAGTCTCTGTGCTCTGTTAGCAGCATGAAGCATTCTCAGAAGCTTTGAACTGACAGTTTTTCCTTTATCTTGGGCCAGCTCACATTCTTCGGGACGGCCTTCTCCTCCTTAGGAAGGTAGAAGGCTATAGTTAGTATCGTTCGTTTTTGTTAATGTAGCATTCTTATCCCCTGAGTTTCTTGTTTCCAGGCAGAGAGACATTCATTAGGCTAAAACATCTGGCTTCTCCTTGTCCGTTTGTTCCGTCCTTTGGTGAATCTGGGACAAGAGATTGAGCGCATGTGGCCCATATCCCTCCTGCTCCTGTGTCTTGGTGTGTGGTTGCCTCAAGGGAGTGCACATTCTGCTCTGCTATTCTGCGATGTTCATTTTAAGGGTCAGGTTCTCCCATCTCCCCCTGTGATGGCAGTGCAGAGCCTGCTTGGGATTCTTTCTCTAACCTCTCTCTCTGCCCTTCCTGCCTCTCAAATGTAGATGAATAAACATTTAAAAAAAAAAAAAAAGAAAAGAAAGAAAGAAAGAAAAGAATGAAGAACTGTTCAAGGTGACATGCCAGTCATCATCACTGAGAGACTTTCAAGCAGCTCACAACTTTAAAATGTCAGCTTCTTCGGGTGCCTGGGTGGCTCAGTCAGTTAAGCATCCAACTTCAGCTCAGGTCATTGATCTCACAGTTCATTAGTTTGAGCCTGGTTTTGGGCTCTGTCCTAAGAGCTCAGAGCCTGGAGCCCATTTTGGATGCTGTGTCTCCCTCCTTCTCTGCCTCCCCTCCATGCTCTCTCTCTCTCCTTCAAAAATAAATAAACATTAAAATAAAATAAGATAAAATAAAATAAAATGTCAGCTTCTTGAGATTATACACACACACACACACACACATATTACTGACACACACATTCATATATATAAGCATAGAAGTATGGAGGGTTATTCATCAAGTGATAATTATAAAAGCTGTTTGTTTTCAAGTCAAACTGAAGAATAAAAAAACCCATAAAATTATCCTGGTTACATTTTCATCAACAAGCATATTTTGAGTACCAGCTGTGTGCCAAGCACCATGTAACTACCTTTTGAAATAACATAAGCAATAACAAGTTGTAATCTGAAAAAAGTTGAATTTTTTCTGTAGTTTCTAGATCTCTGACCAAATTAACTGCACATTTATCCTTCTCCCCTAGAACATCATTCTCCCTTTCAGTACAGCGTGCATCACCCTGTGTGACAGCTATCTGCTTCCATTTTTACTGCCTTTGTCAAACTGTGATCTCCTTGAGGGGAAACTCCATCTTTTCATCTTTATAAAGCCAACTACTGGCCCGTGCCTGGCTTATAATAGGTATGCTAATTTTTTTTCTCTTGATGCTAGTTTTTTTTAACTTTTCCTTACATAAGTCAATCTAGAGCTAAAATAATTGAGTGGAGTTGCATCTGTGTAGAATGACTTCAATAGTAGGCTAAGAAAAAAGATAGTTACAGAAATACTTTCCTAAGTGACCTTGGTGTTGAAACTGGCTTTAGAGAATGATGTGTAGTTTCAGAATGATTATTGGCTCCAGCCAACTTATCAGTTGGCATATGATGAATTTTAAGTTTATTTTGAATAAGAACAATATCTTATCATTATCGGTTGAGTCCATCTACATAGTACCTTAAAGTAGGTGTTAAATAATGCTCAGAGAATGAATGGGTCTACATTTATCATAGAATTTACATTAAATGTTTTACTAGAAGTAGTATTTGTTTTGAGCTTTAATATTTATGTAATAAGGAAGGCTATTACTGATTATTAAAAAAGCATATGCTGAGAAGTTAGTATTTCCTTATTAGCAGAGTAATTATTAAGTGCTCAAAAATATTTGGTAAAATAATAAAATCAAATGTCTCTAGTTTCTTCTGTGTCTGGCTTAGCAAAATTGGGCATCTTTCCTACTGTCATTTTTTATTATATGCCTATTGTAGTTCTTAGTTTTATGTTTCTATTACTTATAAGTATTTACTTCTCAGTTTTACTCAGTAGAGAATCTTTAAGTAGCCAGTGTTTGGCAGCCTGGGGTTGTGCCATGGTCACATCCTGGCTCTATGCCCTTTGATTCATTGCTCAACATCTGAGCATCTCAGTTTCCTCACCTATAAAGTGGAGAAAATAATACCTTTCCTCACAGGAGTGTTGTGAAGATCAAATGATATGCTGTTTGAATAAGCTACTTTTTGTCACCTAGTTCTCCAGATATTTGGAGTCATCTCTTCCCTTAATAATCAAATAAAAACCCCTCAGGCTTGTACCAGATAACGTGGGAAACCCAATGTCTTTCTAATATTTCTGTGGATTCCCAAAGAAGGTTTGGGAGAAGCTTAGATTCTTCCACTGTCTGATAATTGAAGTCACTGCCCCAAGCTTTACCCCCGTTTTACCTTTAGCTGCTGTTTTCTCTCTACCCTTGTTCCCAAAGTTGCTATGTTTTCCTCCTCTAGTGTAAACATCCCCCCCTTTCCTCCAAAGCACCATTTACACATCAGTGTTATGAATAACAGATTAGCAATTGTTTTGCTGGTGGTTCTGGGGTTATGGGGCTGGAGTGTTAATTGCCACGCAGAACAGGAAACAGCAAATTTAGTCTCAGTCCTCACTTCCTAGACATTCATCACTTTGCTCATTCTACTGAGTTTCTGATAGCTTGTGCGTGCCTCTCTTTAGGTTTTGATCTTCCATTAAATTCACTTTCAGAAGTGTTGTGTTAAGTGTGTGCGTGTGTGCACATATGTGCCCTGGAGTGCAATGGAAGGAATGAATGACTTGAATCTTTGAATGGCCTCCACCTTGGAATTTAACTGTGGTTTGCATGACTTCAATTGCAAATCATTCTTCTTGGATGTGCAGTCTCATGTATTTCTTTAATCCTCCTAGGTCTTTAATCCTCCTAGGTCTTCTGTGAGTTCTTGATGTCTGTTTACAAGAGGACTTTACAGAGGTGTAATTTACATTCAGTACAATTTACACATTCAAGTTCGCAGTTGAGTTTGACAACTATATTCCTCTGTGTAGAGGCCACCACGGTCAAAATATAGAATAGTTCTGTCACTCCTAGAAGTTCCCTAGTGCCCCTTTGCAGACAGCCCCAACCCCTAGTAACCACCAATCTGCTGTCATTATAGATTAGATTTCCCTTTTCTACGTATTTATGTGAATGGATTGTTCTGTCTTCCTTCTTTCAAAATATTGTTTTTGATATTCATGCCGTTACATGTGTCAGCAGATCACACCTTACATTACATTGTTTGTATTTCCTAAGTTTTATCTAGTCATTCACTTGCTGGTGGACATTTGAGTTGTTTCCAGCTTTGGACTATTATGAACAAAGCTGTTATAAACATAAATGTACAAGTCTTTGCATAGTGATACATTTTATTTCTGTTTGTTAAGTGTCTAGGAGAATTACTGAACTATGTGATAAGTATATATTAAACTTTATGGGAAACTAATAAACAATTTTCCACAATCATGGTACCATTTTAAATCCCCACTAACAATATATGGGAGTACTGATTGCTCTACATCTTCAACAAATCCCTGATATTGTTAGGTTTTCAAATTGTATACATTCCAGTGGATGTGTAGTGGTATCTCATTTCCTAGTTTTAATTTGCATTACCCTGACCAACAGTGATGTTGAGCACCCTTTCATATGGTTATTGGCAACTCATGTCTTTTGTGATGAAGACTATAAAATTTCTATAAATACCATTTGGGCCCTTTATATGTCTTCTGTATTTGTCCTTATCATATTTATGCTTCCCTCTATCTTCTGGACCTATGGAGCATATTTAAAATAGCTGTTAAAATGTTCTTGTCTTCTAATTCCATTAACTCTGTTATTCCTGGATTTGTTTCTATTAATAGATCTTTTTCTTGCTTATGGGTCATATTTTCCTGTTTGTTTTCATGCCTATTAATTTTTATTTTGATGCCAGGTAGTATGAATTTTATGTTGTCTGTTGCTGGCTTTTGTTGTATTCTTTTAACTATTTTTGGGCTTTGTTCTGGCAGGCAGGTAAGCTACTTGGAATCTGTTTGACCCAGTTGAGGCTTGCATTTAAGCTCAGTGTGGGCATATGGAGAGTAGTCTTCAGGCTAAGGGTATGTAAGTATACTTCTGAGGACTCTACCTACCATCTCCTAGATTGTGAGCCCTTTTCAATCTAGCTTGTGGGACAGAAACTATTCATAATGCCGTGTGAACTCTGTGAATTGTTTGTTTGGCTCATTGCTGTTTGGTGGTTCTTAATTCCACCTTGTGGAGTATGACCCCTTGTAAGCTCAGATTGGTATTGAGTAAAAACTTCAAGAGGAACTGTGTACTCTCAGGTATTCTGCCCTACAAGTTCTAGATGCTTTTCCTTCCCTTATGGCGCTCTCTATTTCTCAACTGAATGAGAGGACAATGCTCTGTGTTCCCTCTCCCTGCCTGTTTTCCAGGCAGGAAACTAAGTGTTTTTCACTCATTTTCCTATTATGAGAGACTGCAGCCCTGTACTATCTGCTGTCTGCTGTCTGCAAGCAGTTGTTGATATGTTTTGTCTGGTTTTCTACTTGTTTAATGTGGGAGGATAAATCCAGTCTCTGTTACTTCTTCATGGCTCAAAAACAGAGGTTCAAATACTAGTATCATTTAAAAATTTGGTAGCCGTAATAGGATTAAGAACATTTAATTTGCCGATTAACAAGAGGAAAATTTATATTATCACCCACGTTTCATAGAAGAAAGGCTATTTGACAATGAAAATTTAAGAAATATCTACTCTCAGTATATAGGATAACCCTTCTATTAAATAAATGTAGTTTATAAAAAATATACATTATTCATGTTCCCCTTGTCACATATGAGTAGAGTTTACTTATGAACCAGCTTTAATCTGTTGGTTTTTGTCAGAAGCCACTGATCCAGGCCATGCTTTCCTTTTCCTAATTGACAGAAAAAGCACTGAGATTTGGATAAATTAATGAGAAAGTGATAAATGGTTAGCAAGATGGCCAAGGCCAAAACTCACATCTTTTGTCTCCTGGTACAGTCCTACCTCACAATGAGGTTTTCCAGGTGTGTGAACACAGTCAGCTGAGCTATTGGACACTATAGACATTATCTTTCCATTGAAGTGTTAAATCTCACAAAGTTACTTTGGTCCTTTGTCACTGGTCTCTAATCGGAGTTAAGTACAATTACTTTGATAAAAATGCTGACTAACATTAGCTTTAAGAAATTAGGAACTAAGCTCAATGTAGCACTTAAGAAAATTCAAATCTGTTCATGTGACTTGTGTGAGAGAAAGATGCTCACCAAAGCTTCCATCTGCTCCCTAACATTTACCATCCCCCTGCATTAGACAGGCCACATGGCTAATTGACTGTGGGCAGAAGTGAAATGTGTTGGTTTTATGCAGAAGTATAGAAAAACCAGAGTTTGATTCACAAAATGACTTTCTTCTGCTATGAGGACTATGGGATTTGCACATCCCAGATAGTAAAGCTATAAAACTATGATTTCTTTTAGCCTGGATTTTTGAGTGACTCTGTGGAGAAGAGTCCCCACCAACTCACAGTGGACATATAGCATAATATACATATACCTGTTTTTTTTTTATTCTTTAAGCCACTGGGATTTAGGAGTTACCCTGGCATGATTCACTCTGTGCTACATTCTTATTGGTTAAGGGATGCCATCCTGAATTACTGATGAAGCAGGGAATGATTCTGAACATGCCTGCCACTCTCCATCTTCGTCACAGTTCAGTCACATGGATTTTTATCTGTTAAATGTTCTTTTCTCCTTAAGCTGCTGCATATCTTGGCAGCTCTGAGGGTAATCGAGTGTCATCTTTTGTATACTGACAGTCACTGTGATTGTGCTAATGGATTGGGGTAATTATAGCATGTCAGCATATATCGGGTGAAATTTTTATCAAATCATATATTTTTCTTAACTGCTCTAGAAGTGGCTTTGTGAGACCATGAACTTACATAAATAGTTCATGGTGGAGATGAGAAACACAGTATAACATGCATTTTTAATGAGTAAAGCCAATTTGAGGTAGTTTAAAAAATCAACAACATCAAGAGAAATAAATGTATTGGAAAGATATTTTTCTATCTCAAAAAAACCCAAGAACATCTGAGCCTCTGGCCTACTGGAGAAGGAGTTGAAATGATAAATCTTGAATCCAGGCAACACTCTTTCTCTTCAGTCTCTGGTCTCTGATCTGTTCATCATTCTGGTTTATTCTTTTCTATTAACTGGAATTGTCTGCCTCTTTGTGTACATGGGGGTAGATGGCTGCACCGTATTCTCAGATTTGCATTATCTTGGTTCTAATCATACGGCAGAAGTTAATTAACTGTATCTGAGCCTTTCTTCCAAACTCCTAAGAAAAGTATGATTGGCCAACAGAGGGTCAGAAGAGTGTGTGTGTGTGTGTGTGTGTGTGTGTGTGTGTGTGTGTGTATGTGTGTGTAGTGGATTTCTTAAAGAAATAGAATCATTGTGAAGTGAGCAGAGTCCCTGAAGTAATTTTCAGCCATTTGAGATATGAGAAAAAGTCTTAACAGCAAATCACAGAGTTGGAGCATCTGGGTGGCTCACTCAGTTGAGTGTCCAATTCTTGATTTTGGCTCAGGTCATGATCTCATGGTTCATGAGTTTCAGCCCTGAGTTGGGCTCTGCACAAAGTCCATAGGTGCTTTGAAGTGACAAAAAGCACACTAGTCCCAATTGTGGGCACCTTCCAAAAAGTTCTGGAAAATCACTGATTTCTGCCAAACTCTGCAGCCTGATACCGAGCATCCGAGCAAGGGAGACAATCACGCATAATCCTGCAGTGAGATTGAGAGAGAGAGGAGAGAGAGGGAGAGAGGGAGAGAAGAACCATTGGCTTAGTTGTGATCATGTAACATTCAGCATCACACACTAATCCGGTTGTAAGACATGACTTGTTTATCAAGTTAAAATTTATTAGAAATGTTTGCTTGTTTTACAGAACACGTTACTTGCAATCCAAGGTTTTGCTGTACTTGGAAGAGTCACTAATACATAGAAGCATGATGCGAGTGTTCGAAACAACTTTGATCCTGAGAGAAACAGGGGAGTTCCACAGCACAGAGCAGCTGATGGCGGTGCCTTCCCTCGTTTGTTCACTGTCAGCATTCTATAATATATTGCCATTCAGATGCATTTCATTAAATGGAATAATACAAATTACATCATTTAGTTTTAGTGAGGGCAGAAAGGATTTTTAGTGCCATTAATATATAGAAATAAGCAACAAATTATTATTTTCATGTAAACTTAGGATAAGAATTCAATTTTGACTCTTAATGATTCTAAATTCTTTTTTCTGTTTGTCACTCATACTCTCTTTATTTGAGGTTTATTTAAAGCATTTCACCTAATGCAAGGAAACAGGAAAAGAACACAATCACATTAATCTTTGAATCAGTCTGATTGCATCAGGTGTCAGCACTATGATGGAATCTTCAATTTGGTGCCTTGAAAAATGAAAACAGACCTCAAAGATAGAATGTGTGCACATAATTGTAGTCATTAGGAGAAACGGAATGGGTTGGGTTGTTCGGAGTTTGTTCTGTCCGGTTGGGAACCAGAGCAGATAATTCCCAGTGCAGTAAGGGAAACTCATGCGTGCTATCCCCCCTGGGTGCTTGTGCCATTGTCACACAGATAGGTTCCAAGGGACCACTTCCTGTTTGCAGAAAAGGCAAAGGCTCAGCAGAACTGCTATTGAGAATTTTGGAAAATGGTGGCAAGTGTTTTCACATGCTTTCCTAATTAAGGATCCGGAAGACAATTCTGAGTTGTCGTCCTTGTGTAGACCCTCCATTTTCCTTCAGATGCAGAAAACCAGAATTTGATTCTTGGGAAGAATAGCCAAACTGAAGGAGGTACTCAAAGGTTGTAATGGTCAATTTTGTGTGTCAACTTAACCGAGCCACAGGGTGCCCAGATATTTGGTCAAACATTATTCTGAGTATGTCTGAGAGGGTGTTTTTTTTGATGAGATTAACGGCCGAATCAGTAGACTGAGTGCAGTAGGTAGCCTTCCCTAGTGTGGGTGGCCCTCATCCAATGTGAAGGCCTGAAAAGAACAAAAAGATTGGTCTTCCCAAGAATAACATGGAACTCGTCCTGCCTGACTGTTGAGCTGGGACATTAGTCTTTTTCCTACCTTTGAACTTAAATTGAAAAATAAGCTCTTCTTGGGTCTCAAGTCTGCCAGCTTTCAGACTGGAGCCAATGCCATCAGCTGTCTTGGGTGTGTAGCTGACTGCAGGTCCTGGGACTTCGTAGCTTCCATAATCATGTGAATCAATTACTTCTAATAAGCCTCTTCACATAATAAAACAGACATATATAAGATATATGTATATATTCTATTGGTTTTGTTTCTATTAAAAACCCTAACTGAAACAAATGTCAACAATATTAAGAATGATTATTCTCAAAAAAAGTCATTATTTTCATTCTAATACATTCTGATAGTATTAGGATGAATAAAAATGGCCCACATACTGGCTTCGGCAAGATGCTCTTAAGAAATTTAACTTAGTGTAGAGATCTGGAAAACAAAATAGGTCTGAATCAAGAATACAAGGAATTCCAAAACACTACTATTTATGCTAAATAACACATCTTCGTGTTAAAAACAGCACATGACTGATTAAATCATTATATAGCATATTTATAAATAGGAAAGAAATGTAAGTCAAGCTTAAACGGAATCTGTATATAAAAAGTGAATAACTTCATCTTTTAATGACACACTACTCTTCAGAATCACACCTTATCTTTTTAATGCATTTTTTTTGGAGCTGAACATTAAGAGTAATATTATTGAGTATTTTTTTTAAAATGTTTTATTTATTTCTAGGAGAGAGAGAGAGAGACAGCGTGAGCAGGGGAGGGTCAGAGAGAGAGGGAGTCACAGACTGAAACAGGCTCCAGGCTCTGAGCTGGCAGTCAGCACAGAGCCCGACGCGGGGCTCGAACCCACGAACCGCGAGATCATGACCTAAGCGAAAGTCGGACACTTAACCGACTAAGCCACCCAGGCGCCCCTATATTATTGAGTACTTTTTATTTGACTTTGTCTTTTAACCATTAATTAATATGGATTTCACTATTTACTTACCAATATGGAACTGTGATTTGGCAGTGCAGGAAATAAACATTTATAGCATGGTTGGTATTATTCCCTAGGCAGCCAAATAAAGCCAAGATGTGACCCAGTGTTTTGAATTTTACTTCTTTTCTTATGTGCAAAATGGTCTGGGTTTAGTGAAAAAATCTTCCCCTGAAACCTCAGAAAATGTTTGCCTGGACTGAACCTCAAGAACATTTAGAGTTAGAGAGACAAGGGAAAAAGATGCATTTTAATAATTTGAGTGAAAAAAAGCATAGATTTAGTAAGCTCGCAAATGGAGCATACTGCATATTTTCTGTTATTGCGGCCTTTGAAATAATTTGGGTAGGTGCCTTCATATGCAGCCAGACAACGGTATTAGCGAAATTGATCATGTGGGCACTACACCCAACTCCAGCTTTACCAGTACTTGCCTGGGCTTTTCCACCATCTCAGGTATGCTTGTAATAGCTAGAGATTCTGGGATGGATTTCCTACACTTCACATATCCAAAAGCCAAATAGTGTTCATATTTCATTCTCAGCTTTACCACAAGTTAAGCTCATGCCAAATATCCCCATACCGAATCCAGAGTATATTCCTTACGGACTTTCTTTCTCATAAGGTGTTATTTATGTGACTGTCTTGGGGTTGCATAACATGACTTTTAATTTAACCTAAAGGTCATAGCAATGCACTAGATGCTACTTGTGAGACAGTGTCTATATGAGAACAGTGGTCTCTTGAGGAAGAATTAGACATGCATGTGTAGGTATAGGCTGCCTGACAATAAAATTGTTATTCCTAACAATCAAGTCAGACTTCTTGGCAAATGACTTCTGGGTAATATGTAGCTTACAGTGTCTTTTTACTTAAAGATTGGCAGAGTCCAGCTGATCTGATTGCTGATATATTACATTCCTCTTGAATAATAAGGAAAATAAATCCAGGGAAGTGGAGTGTGGGGGAGATTGTTGCTATTTTCCCCGAATAGACAACTACAAAGTACCAGGGCCAATGGGAATGGACAGCCCTGAGAACTCTTCTGGTTTCTTGGTGAGGGCTAAGAGAGGAAGGTCAGGTAATATATTTTATGTCAAAGACTGAAGTTTCATAGAGTTAGACTGACCCTCATGGGGAAGAAGAAGCTAGGGCTTGCAATTTCATTTGTTGCAGAATTTCTGCCCTGTTTTTAAAGACATAATGATAATTATACGGAACAAGGAATAATTAAAATCATGGGTAAAATAGTGAATTGATCAAGTAATTTTCCCAAGCTTCTTCCTTCCTCTTTTATAAAGCTCTCCTCTTCTTTCTTGTTACCCAGAGGCTTTATCTTTCATCATAATTACTCTTTCTGTGTCATTTCCCCTGAGGCTCTTCCACACTCTAATGATAAAACTAAAAATTCTATTTTGGTGAAAATGTCAGTGATCAATTATTATTCAATGTGTTGCTGCTCCTAGGTAATATCTGCAATTTAAACAATAGTTTTCTGCATCCCTATCCAAGATAAGCAATTTGAGCTCATTTTTTAGTGTTATTCTAAATACGACAACTTGACTCTGAAAAGCAGACATTAAAATATTCTTCTGGGTCTTAGAATTAATTCAACACATATTTAATAAAACCTACTATTTTCCAGAGACTGTTCTAGTCATATGAAAACAAAGATGAGTAAAATACAATCCTTGCCCTCAGTGAGCCACTGAAGATTTTACTAGAAAGAAGTGTTATGGTCTTCTCTCCATGGTCTTAGAGTCCACTAGTTGGGAGGAAGTCATTATCAGTGAGAAGATGAAGCACCTAAGTTAGAGGTAAGAGTTGTGAGATGGCGCAGGACATGCTGATCACTCCTGTGATTGCACCCCTACAGCTCATCCTCCACATTATACTGGGGGATCCTTGTTCAGAAAACAAGTTTTATATTCTAATTCACATTTTTGGTACTTGCAGTCAGACAGCCAATCTGACAGTTCAAACCTTGGCTATACCACTGACCTTGAGCATATTTATTTACCTCCTTAAGCTTCGATTTCCTCACCTGTGAAAATGAGGAAATAAAAATCTAAATTGCTTATTTTGGGCGAGAGAGGATTTAATTGGATAATTCATGCAAAGCACTTAGTGCAGTTCCTGGTACAAAATAAGCTCTCAAAGAATGTTGGCAAATGTAATGTAAATAAAAATTGATGTACCACGTGGCTCAGTCTTTATGTGGAATTAAATCAAAGGCAATAGCAGTCCAACTCCAGAAGCCGTGATGAATAATGTAGGAATTTGGTGTCTTTTTCTGAAAGAAGCAGTCCCAGAGATTTTAGGGGGTCTAACACATAAAGAAGCTCCTAAGAAATACTCCAGTCTTTCCAGTCATTTGTTCCATTGTTTCTCCAAATTTCATGCCATTCATGACAGCTGCTAAGAACCTCTCTCACTCTCTCAGCTAAGTTTGTCTTCCCATTAACTTCCCCCTGCTTCCTTCCCTAAATAACCAACTCACTGGTCATGTCATCATGTTGGTGCTCACACTTCCCATGCTCAGGCACTGCCCACACCCCAAAGTGTGACCGTCTCTACTAGGTACGACCTCTGAGAAGCTTAGGTTTTCTCTCATTTAGAATTATTTTCTGATAAGTGTTATTTCCCTTGAAATTTTGATGAATGAAATGTGATATCTTACTGCATAGTAGTAATAACAGTATTGTTAAATGAATACTCAATGCATGACTCTGCTATTGTGGTGAAAGATGCCCTAGACAATATCTACATAAATGGGTTATGGCTGTGTCAAAAAAAAAAAAAAAAAAAAAAAGGCAGGTGGATTCTAATTTGCTGACCACTGATGTAGCCATTGTAGGGACTTTGGCTTTTACTCTGACCTCAAGAGATGCTATTAGAGGTTTCAGGGCAGAAGGATGACATAATCTTACATTTGAAAAGGATCCTTCTGAGTCTGTGTTGACAATCTTCTGTGTAGGAAAACACAGATAGAAGGGGGAGAACGGGTGGGGGATTATTGCAACAGAGAATGATAGCATGAAAGTGAGAAACATTTTGAAGATAAACATTTACAGGATTTATTTATGGATTCCATGTGGGATTACAAGTGGTAAAAGTCTGGGAGTGGGATGGCCAGTTAGAAGGCAGTTAGGTATTTCAGATGAGGGGTGATGCGGGACTGAACCAAGGTGTGGCTAATGGGTTTTATGCAAAAAGCTGGCTATGTGTAATTGTAAAAGGGTGTGTGGACAGCAGGTATATATTCCCTAATACTCTTCCACAAGGTAAATCTATTGACGTGTCTCATTTCATACCTGTGCTTTCTCCTGGGCTGCTAAGGTGCCTTGATGAAAGTAAGGAGAGAATGTGAGGGGTTGCTAGTAATATCCGTCTTGTTTCTGTGCTTGCAAATTCTAGTTGGAGTGAAGGCTATCTTAGCCTGTAGGGGGTGATGGTTGCCTGTTTAATAAAAAGGGAGTAAGCTGATGTTGACTTGGTTTCTTGTCTTTATTCCACAGTTTAATATATGGAGAGCTGAACCTAAGTTACATTTCTAAGATATTATTTAAATATTTTACCAAATTTATGATCCTTTGAGTCACTTTTCCCCCCACTACAGTCACTTTTCCCCCCACTACAAAAGGAAAAAGACACTGTTAATTGAAACGCAATGCTTCCTATCACCTCAGTTGTGAGACACATCCTGATTTTAGAACCGTCAAAATGTTAAAAGCATGATTCCTAAAAATCAATGAAATGCAGCATGCAAAAACAACAACCATAAAGCTGACAACCAAATAAAAATAAGGGGCCTCTGTACCGAGTGCCTATATTACATCAGAGTCACCATATATGCATTTTCAAAATAACTGGGATAAGTTATGAAGCCTACTTAATATATTTTAGTGGATATCTTGTTAAAATGTATTATGCACTTCAACTAATCCTACCACTGTATCTTAAAATGGGCATAGTGAGTAATGGGCATACTTTTTATCAGTGGTTTAAAGTCATGATTATGAATAACATTGGTTTCCAAGACACCACTCTTTGCGTTACTCCTATTTTAGTGGCTTTTCTTGTCTCCTCTAAGGGTTCCCTCTCATTTCCCTGAGGCCCTAAACTTTCTGGTGCCCCAGGCCCAGTCCTTCTGTGTCACCTTCTCCTGGTGCTTAGGTGAGTTCCCTAACTTCATGGGCTTTAAGTGCTTTGAACACCACCAGCCAGAACCTCCCTCTGAACTTCTCTCTCACATCCAGGTATACAGTTGTCTCTTTCACTTGGATGTCTGATGAACACCTCCTACCTGACATCTCCAACTGAGCCCCTCATTTTTCTTCTAAAAGCTTTTCCTCCCAAATCATTTTTATTTCAGCAATGGCATTTTTATTCTTCCAGTTGCACAGGCCAAAATATCTGGAGTCATCTTTGACACCACTGTGTTTCTCACCCCTCATATCCAAGCTGTCAGTAAGTTCTTTTCATCCTATCTGCAGAATAGATTCAGAACCCCACCACTTCTCACCACCTCCACCAGGACCAGCATTCTCTCTTAGCTCGAGCTCAACAGCCGCCCTTCCCTCCCTAGCACCCATTCTCTACATTTTTATATGGATCCTTTAAGAATGTCATCCGACTATGCCACCTTTGTGGTCAAAATCCTTCAATGGCTTTACAGCTGTTGCGGAGTAAAATCCAAAGTCCTTCCCATGGTCTATATGTTCTGCATGGCCTTGGCCACTGCCTCCTCTGACTTCTTTCACTGGCTTCCTCTGTGTGTTTTTAACACAAGGTTTCTCAGTCTTGGCTCTATTAGCCTATGCTTTGATCTGGAGGGGTCGTCCTGTACATTGTAAGATGTTTGCCAGTATCCCGGCCTCTATTCAGTAGATGACAGCAATACTCCTGCATTGCGAGACGAAAAAAACACTTGCAGACATTGCCGAATGTCCTCTAGGGGTCGAGGGGAAAATGGATCCTGATGGAGAACCACTACTCTAACATATCAAACACGCTTCTTCCTATCTTCCTCAAGACCTTTGCATCGTCTGTTCTCTCTGCCTTCTTCCAGATACCACCCAATTGACGCCCCCACTTGACCAGATCTCTGTTTCAAGTGCCATGTTAACATAAACTAGCCACCCCACTCTCATTCCTTGCCAAGCTTACATGGTTATTCTCCTCTGTTGCTTTCACTGTTGCCTTGTTTCGGCCACTTACTCTGTCCAGGTGTTTCCTTTAATGTGGAGGGAGCACAATTAGGGGAAAACTCTTGTCCTCTCCGTTCGGTCTACCCGAACGGGAAGCAGGAGGACTTAACTGATTGGCGTATTTGGTAAGAACAAATGGTGTTTTTGGCTCAGTTCTCATTTTCTTTTTCTCTTGGAGGTGTGTTTCTCTCCAAGGGCAGGTAAGGGGACCTGCTCTGTTTAGTGCTGTTTGCAACCGTATGGGTAAGCTTGCCTCAATCTGAGGTTCCAGGACTTTTTCACCTTTTTAGCCACGCCCTCTTACTTAGCCTTTATCAGTAACAAAGGTGCTATTTCGAGAGCTGTATACTTTGTTATCATATATCTTAATTTTTTCAGAATTTAGGGAAAAAGGGAAGTCTGGATGGCTCAGTCGGTTACGCGTCTGACTTCGGCTTAGGTCATGATCTCACGGTTCGTGGGTTCAAGCCCCGCATGGCGCTCTGTGCTGACAGCTAGCTCAGAGCCTGGAGCCTGTTTCAGATTCTGTGTCTCCCTCTCTCTCTGACCCTCCCCTGCTCTCTCTCTCTCTCTCTCTCAGAAATAAATAAAAACATTTAAAAATTTTTTAAAAAGAATTTATGGAAAAGGAGTGCTATTTACTAGACCCTTTGAGACTCTAATATCTGAGGCATTGAGAAAGGGGGGCACCTGGGTGGTTCAGCTAGTTAAGCATCTGACTCTTGATTTTGGATTAGGTCATGAGCTCATGGTTTATAAGTTCAAGCCCCACATCGGGCTCTGTGCTGATTGTGTGCAGCCTTCTTGGGATTCTTTCTCTGCTTCTCTCTCTCTCTCTCTCTCTTAAAAATAAATAAATAAACTTTAAAAAGAAAAGAGAAATAAAGAAAAGACTGGAATCTGGGAGAAGTACCATAACGTGAACAATTGAAGATTCTGGTGTGGTGAAAGTAGTATGTAGCTTTCATTGGGAATTTTGTTGTGTAGATAAGGTATACTGACTTTGCTGCTCGTAGAAGATTGTACTTGGGCAGTTTTTAACTACTGTGCCTGAGGCAGGAGGCTTTCAGCGTTGGGCGATGCAATATTTTACCTTTGGTGGATGACTGCATTGTAGAGAGTTATTTCCAGAGTCTACTCTTTTTTACGGAGTCAAGACTGTGGGTTCTTGGTGTCTGAGAGACAGGGCTGCCTGGGCCTCAGCAAGGGCACATGTGTCTCTCGGGCCGTGGCACTTGCTGACTGGGAGTGCAGCCATCACAGAAGCAGCAAGCAAAAGTGCAGGGGGTGTGGGCTCTCCTCACATTCAGGCCTCAGCAAGTGTGAGGACCTCAGCAGATCTGTGGGGCTCCGAGGAAGGCCGCTGCGGCTCACCACACAGGTGCAGCTCAGCCTCGCATAGCGCTGAGGGTGCAGATCTGACAATAGGCTGCAATGGTTTGCCACATGGCAGTCCTTTATGACATTAGGGGAAGGAAGCATATTAACTAACTTTAAAGAGCAAAGCAACCAAGTCCCATGGACACTACAGAGCATTACTAGGGAGGGGAGGAGGGGAGTGCGTGTAGTTTTAATTGTTAGTGCCAGGCCTGGCAGACACCACTACACTCATGGCCCCAAATACCATTCAGGATTCCCAAGGAAGGGATGTGAAGGTTAATTCAAATAAGTTTGAATTTATGTGTTTTTTCCATAGGTGAAGAATTCCCTCTCACCATGTGGTCTCAAGTTGGTTCTTGATTGGTTAATTTTTTCTAATGGAGAATTTCTACAGGAGGCAGCTTTTTCAGGTCTAACAGCCCCTTGATGAGAAGCAGAGGAAACAGCATGGTGGCCTAGGACCACAAATATCTGATTTTGGGAGAGTGTGAACAGTATGATCCTGGATAGAGCCCACACTCTGTTTACTAATGGAGTACCGCATTGAGGGTTCCACAGGAAATGGAAATTAGATAAGTACAAAGGGAAAGTAAGGCTCATTGCCAAAGAATTGGTAATTGGTGCTCTCACCAATGTAAAATTCCAGCCTTGTAAGGAGACAGTAACTTCTCAGTGTACATACCTAGAAAAGAGATAAAATACACAAGCAAGTACCTCCGTCCTCTTCATGCTAAATGTTCAATGCCAAAATTAACCAAATTCAGTTCTCCCAGCTTAGGTCAGTTTCCAGATCTTGAGCTTTGGGCACTAGGTTTAGGCTGACTAACATTCTGGCAAAACTATCCTCATTTTTTAAAGATAACATTGAGTCTTTGCAACACTAAATATTTAGTTTCAGAGACATAATTTTTTCTAAGATAACAGTTTTGGGGGTGGGGTAGAGATTTGTTTATTTTCTAGTTTAGTGGGTGCTGGCTGGTGCTGTGATATACTTATGTGTCCAATTAACTTTTTGGACTCTATAATAAGGGAAGTACATCAAAGACTTGGCATCGCACTGCATAGCCCTGAGGCAACTGCTCTCTTCCCGTAAGAGACAGCACACACTGCAGCTGATTAAAAGACCCCCCACTTCACCCAGGCAACAAGAACCCATTTAAAGCAGAGTAAGAAACTTTGGAAGAAAAATTTTGGATCTGAATTTTGCCGACCTTTAACTTATACGGGCAAGAGTATTTGATTCCATTGAATTTTAATACTTTGGGACATTAAATCACAGAGATTTAGTCTCTGAACTTTGCATTTTTCTCTGAAATTACATAACAGAAGGGAGTTTATATCTAATTGCGGGGCATCTCTCTGTTGGCAGGTTATTATAGAGTGCCTTAAATTGTTTACTTTTACCAAAATATCTCTGATAAGCTTTCTTGGATAGTGTGGCTTATCACAGTTGGGTATGAGAGAATAGGGAGTGAGATGCTGACCTTGGGAGGGAGTGACTCTAGAATTGGTTTAAGTATTATACTGTTCTAACTCATTTTAGGATTTTCCAGGAGAAAATTCTAAACTTCCCTAAACTATCCTCAAAAGAGAAGTGGCTGGTATGGGAGGTGTTGCCTCAGGAAGGCAACAGAAGGATTGTTCTAATAAATTTCTTACCTCTGCTGAGAGATAGCAAAGCCCACAGTTGACCAAAGACTGACTGGTTGAGCTCACTTAAAAGATCAGAAAGCTGACAACTGTTGGAGAAAAAGGTAGAAGTGCTGCTTCTTTAAATCATGGTGTCTCCTTTCCTGTTTAGGGAGTTAAATTAGTGTAGTACTTACAGTGTGTCTCGAATCCTTTGCTCAGAGCACAGCTAAGGAAGAAGAAATGGCTTATCTAATTTGAATATATGGAAAGAATAAACTGCATGCTTGGGGTTCACTTTTCTACTTCTTTCTTGGGATAGACATTCCTAAAAAGTCAGCTTCCTCCTGGCTCTCTATAACTTAAGTCTTAGCCTAGGTAGTTCCTGGTAAGAGCACGCCTTCTCTTGTCTAGGGTTACCTGTGACTGGGTGGGAAAACCTGTCCAATTTGGGGGCTCGGTATTACTGGTCTACTTAGTTGACCAGTCATATCCTTCAACTTAGTCTTTGTCCATAATAAAGAGAGATTTGACCTATTATCAGTATCTCACTTTTGTTTATTTTTCCAGTTTCTCACAACTAGAGGAGAGGGAAGTACCCATGCTTGAAAATATCCACACTTACCACTTTCTGACCTATTCTTTCTTTATGTAATGTCTCTCTTTGGTAGAATATGAGTTCCAAGGTAGGAATGTGTTTTTTTCCTCTGTTGTGTCCACAGTACTCAGGACTAATACAAAGTAGGCTCTCAATAAATATTTTTTTAATGGGGACCTCAATTATGATGTCTTACAAACTAGCGTGGTGACCTCAGGGACTGAGTTTTTCCTGTATTAAATATCTCCATGTAAATTGTGGATTATTAATTTCCTATCTCTACTTTTTCCTATGAGTATTATAAAGGTGCATTCTTTTATTCCCTTCCCACTATCTTATTTTCTAATCTTCTGTATATTTAGGCTACACAGTTTTAAAATAAGAACCCAAGAATCTTTCTTAGTAAAGTAAGTGGACCTTGTATGTTTATTGAGGCTGTTCTGTAGTATTTCCCTTTCTAGTGTTTAGTTGAGTTTCAATGACTTCAAGTTGCTGGATAAATGACATCTGTATAAATGAGGTAGATTAGCATTGCGATGTGGTGTTAACCTACTACTGGCCTTCTGACTATTTGTCAGAAGAAGGATCCTTTGCTTCTGAACTGTGGTTTCAGTTTTGTTCCCTGAGGTTTCAGTTATCTGCTTAGCTATCGCAGTCCAGAAGCAGATGATCCTCCTTCTGATTTATCGTCAGAAGCCTAACGCTATGTCTCAATATACGTCATTCACCTTACGTTATCCAATCCCGTAGGCATTTTATCATCTCACAACATCACAGGAAGGGTGAGTACAGTACAGTAAGATTTTGAGAGAGTGGAACCACACTTACATAACAGTATGTAATATATTATTGCAGCATGCTCTTCTTGTATATTTTATTAGTTGTTATTCATCTCTTATTGTGCCTAATTTGTAAATTATATTTTATTATAGGTATGTATGTACAAACAAAACCCCAGTATTTATAGGGTTTGGTACTCTCGTTGGGTTTAGGCATCCACTAGGGAGTCTTGGAACGTGTCCCCCATGAATGAGGGGAACTACTGTACAAATTTGGGCACTCACATAAGTATGCTTAGTCACTTTTGTCTCTTCAGTTTCCTTTCTTCCTAAATGGCTAGCTCTTAGTAATGTTAGGGTTTTGAATTAGGAATTATTTTGAGGCAAAACTGTAAGCTTAAACTTACGTGTGTGTGTGTGTGTGTGTGTGTGTGTGTGCATGTTCATGCATGTGTGCGTGTGCATGTCTGTGTGTGTCTGTGTAGGGATTTCTAATTCAAGGTCAGTTAAAAAATTCTACATTGCCTCTTTGTTGTTTTGGTTATTGTCCCTGAAGCTTAAAATTCTATTTGGAAACTCAGAAAAGGAGTAGCTCTATTAGAATCTGATATTTCTGCATCTCAGTGGTCATGATGCCAACTTCGTATCATCAAATCTCCACAGCACACTAAATTAGACCTATTTTGTTGTTGTTATTGTTAAAAGCAACGCAAACCAATCTGTGGTAGGCAGCTTTTAAGATAGTCCCACTGACTCCTACCTCCCAGCATTCACACCTTGTGTGGTCCCTTCCTCTTGAGTACAGGCTAAACATAGTGACTTGCCTCTAGTGAATGGAATGACAAAAGTAATGTGGATCACTTCTGAGATTAGGTTATAAAAGACTGTGACTTCCATCTGGCACTCTCCCACTCTGTCGCCTGCTCACTCTGATGAAGCCTGTTGCCATGCTAAGAGCTGTCCTATAGAAAGGCTCACATGGCAAAGAGCTACAGCAGCCTCTGGCCGACAGCCAGGGAGGAACAGGGGCCCTTAGTCCAACAGCCTCCAAGGAATGAAATCCTGCCAACAACCACTCAATGAGCCTGAAAGTGAATTCTGCCCCAGTTGACTCTTGAAATGACATTAGCATTGCTGACACCTTGATTACAGCCTCTTGAGATGCCCTCAGCTGGAGGATCTAGCTAAGCCATGCTTGGACTCGAGATCCAGAGAAACTTTGATCTACTGCGTGCTGTCTCAAGCCACTATGTTTTGGGGGAATTTATCACTCAGCAATAGAAAACTAATATTTATCCTGAATCTATCATGAAAAAGTATATTTAATAATTTATTAGCTGACATCTCTTTCAAGTTTAGTTAAAAGCAAAGAATAAGAAATCATTTGACAAAAAGATTTACTCAGTCATTAGAATTCATTTACTTTCTCCGTTTCTGGAGTCATACTGCAAAAGGCTCTACCAGGATTTAATAAATAATTATCAGTAATACATGCTGCTTTCTAAGTTAGAAGCTCCTTGTTTAATTCAACACACTAAAAATGTGGGAGATTTGGAATGTTGACTTCATGAATCTTTGCCAATATGACATTTTAAAAATTGAAATATAGTTGACATACACTATTATATTAGGGTGAAGTGTACGAGATGGTGATTTGACAGTTACATACATTACAAAATGCTTACCACACTGAGTGTAGTTACCATCTGTCTCCATGCTAGGTTATTACAATATATTGAACATATTCCCTGTGCTGGACTTATCATCCCTGTGACTTCTTTATCTTATAACTGGAAGTTTGTACCTCTTCATCCCCTTTATCTGTTTAGCTCATTCTCCCGCCCACTTCCCTCAGGCAACCTCAAGTTTGTTCTTTGTATTTATGAGTCTATTTCTTTTTTCTCCTTTTTATTTTTATTTTTTTTCTGTTTAATTTTGAAAGAGAGACAGAGCGTGAACAGGGGAGGGGCAGAGAGAGGGAGACACAGAATCTGAAGCAGGCTCCAGGCTCCAAGCTGTCAGCACAGAGCCAAAATGTGGGGCTTGATGGGGCGCCTGGGTGGCTTAGTCGGTTAAGCGTCCGACTTTCGCTTAGGTCATGATCTCGCGGTTCGTGGGTTCGAGCCCCGCGTCGGGCTCTGTGCTGACTGCCAGCTCAGAGCCTGGAGCCTGTTTCAGTCTGTGACTCCCTCTCTCTCTGACCCTCCCCTGCTCACGCTGTCTTTCTCTCTCTCTCCTAGAAATAAATAAAACATTAAAAAAAAATATTAAAAAAAAAATGTGGGGCTTGAACTCACAAACCATGAGATCATGACCTGAGCCAAAGTCAGACAATTAACTGACTGAGCCACTCAGGCACCCCTATGAGTCTATTTCTATTTTGTTTGTTCATTTGTTTTGTTTTTTAGATTGCTTCCACCATGTAAGTGGAATTATATGGTATCTCTCTTTTTCTGTGTCACTTGTTTCACGTAACATAATATCCTTTGTGTGTATTGTTTTGTTGCAAATGGCAAGATTTCATTCTTTTTATGGCTGAACAATATTCAATTTGACATTATCTATATCTATATATACCAAATGAAGATGTGATTGATATTTCTAGCTATATATATCTATATATATGTGGCTAGTGAAATTGGTGGATCGTATGTTACTTCCATTTTTGATTTTTTGAGGAAACTCCATACTGTTTTCCACAGTGACTGCACCAACTTACATTCCTACCAACAGTGGATGAGGGTTCCTTTTTTTCCACATCCTTGCTAACATTAGTTATTTCTTATCTTTTTGATATTAGCCATTCTGATTGCTGTGAGGGGTTATCTGGTTGGGGTTTTATTTGCATTTTCCTGATTATTAGTGAGGTTGGGCATCTTTTCCTATGTCTATCTGCCATATATATCTTTGGAAAAATGCCTGTTCAGGTTCTCTGCCCACCTTTTAATTGGGTTATTTGTGGGTTTTTTGGTGTTGAGTTGTATAAGTTCTTTATATTTTGGATATTATCTCCTTATCACATATACTATTTGCAAATATCTTCTCCCATTCAGTAGTTGTCTGTTTGGTTTGTTGATGGTTTCCTTTACTGTGTAAAAATTTTTATTTTAATGTAATCCCAATAGTTTATCTTTACTTCTGTTTCCTTTGCCTAAGGAGACATATCTAGAAAAATATTGCCAAGGCTGATGTCCAAGAGATTATTGCCTGTGTTTTATTTTAAGAGTTTTATGGTTTTAGGACTTGATATAATATTTTAATCTTTTCACGTTGCCTTAAATATATTCTCCCCCAAATATTAAAGTTGCAAATTTAGCTCATTTAATTTATAGGCCAAATTTGCCAAAATCCTAATTTGCAAAGTCATCCTTATGTTCAAATTAATTAACCAAATTGGATTTACTGTCTGTTGGAAAAAGCCTGACTTTATTTTAAAAATTTAAACATTAAACAAGAAAATGTGTTTAAAATACACATTAAAGAGATTATATAAAGCACTGAGAAATAAATTGTGGTACACATCTCATAAGATCCTATTCAAGAACAAACTAGAGAGTGCTAGGTTTATTTTTGCCTCAAACAGCTAAAAGATAGATTGGTCATTGATGGAGGAAGGAGAAGAAAGTGTTTTTCCAGGCATGTACATAGGAAAATGAGCTCCAGGAAGAATTTCTCTGTTGGGTAATAGAGAATATCAAGTTTTCTTTCTTATCACCAGTGGCACAGTGTATAACTTCTCATAGTGACTCTCAAATCTCTTTGACATTTCTGTCTTCGGGGAAAATGAAGTTGTTGTGTAAAAAATAATGCTATTAATCTTATTCATAAAAATAAATTATTATACCTATTTTGTAGAAAAAGATATCCCTTGTGGAATAGGAAGACATCCTCTGAATCACTATAATAATAGTTTTTCTCATTAGGTTGTATGAATTAAGTGGGATGCTCTATGTGAAAATGCTTAGTGTTAGTCCTAAAACTTTGTAGGTACCAGCTTTTTTAAATTAAGTTTCTAATTTTAATTCCAGTATCGTTAACATATGGTGTTATATTTTAGGTGTTCAATATAGTGATTTAACAATTCTGTAGATTACTCAGTGCATATCATGATTAATGTACTCTTTAATCCCCATCCCCTATTTCACCCATCCCCTCGCTGACCTCCCCCCATAACCATCAGTTTGTTCTCTATAATTAAGAGTCTTTTGCTTGATTTGCCTCCCTCTCTCCTTCTCTCTCTTTTTTCCTCCTTTGCTTTTTTTCCCCTTAAATTCCACATATGAGTAAAATCGTATGGTATTTGTCTTTCTCTGACTGACTTATTTCATATAGCATTATACCCTCTAGATCCATCCGTGTTGTTGCAGATGGCAAGATTTCATTCTTTTTTTATGGCTGAATAGTATTCCATTATATATATATATACTACATCTTCTTTATCCATGTATCTGTTGATTGACACTTGGGCTGCTTTCATAATTTGGCTGTTATAAGTAATGTTGCAATAAACATTATCCTTTTGAATTGGTGCTTTTGTATTTTGGTGGGTCAATTCCCAGTAGTGTGATTATGTTGTTTTGTTTTTAATGCATTGGTTTAAGGCCATTAGTCTATGTTCTGCAGGTAAAGGTGATGGCAGCAAGGAGTTAGTATGTCTGGGGACCAAAGGTTTTGAGTGAAGCTTTGAGGTTTCTGAGGATATTTCAACCCCCATAGTTTATAACCATATATATATGATGTACAACGGCCTAGACTTTTCTTCTCTAGGAAAAACAAAACACTGGCCGCTAAAATAAACATGGGAGATTAAAGTGGATGACCCAATGGACTGTTAAACTTTGGAGTGAGCTACTGAGGTTATGAAATCCCGTCTTCTGGCTGCCTAAAGAAGTAGAATATTTTCTCATCTGTCTGGTATGTTAAAACAGAGATGGGATGAGGACAGTGGAGATGACCTCTCAAGGTCTATCCAGTTCTAAAATTGACTAATTTTTGCAAAGGAATGCATAGTGTTGAGTAATAGGGTAATAAAAACTTCTATCTAGGAGGCATTTTATGAATTAGAATTCATAATTATTAGGAATTTTTTTAAGGGACTGATCAGTAAAATAGCCATAATGTATTATTGACTTTATTTGTAATCTTATTTTTAAAAAGATAGCATCTATTTTACACCTTGTACATTTTGTATTTGTACATAACTTGTATAGTACATCTTATTGTCATTAGTGCATGCACAGATCCCTTTTCTCTACTAGCCTGTGTGTTCTTCTAGGCTGGCACCATGTCTTCTTAATCTTTAAATTCCAAGAACCTAACATAAATCCTGGGATGTAATAGGGGCTGAATAAATTTTTTTTTTAATGTTTTTATTTATTTCTAGGAGAGAGAGAGAGACAGCGTGAGCAGGGGAGGGTCAGAGAGAGAGAGTGACAGACTGAAACAGGCTCCAGGCTCTGAGCTGGCAGTCAGCACAGAGCCCGCCGCGGGGCTCGAACCCACAAACCGCGAGATCATGACCCAAGCGAAAGTCGGACGCTTAACCGACTAAGCCACCCAGGCGCCCCAGGGGCTGAATAAATTTTTGATGGACCAAACTTGTCTGAGCCTGCCCTGTAACACTCTGTACTTTTTTTTTTTTATAGCATTTATTTTACTCATTTTTGAGTCATTGTCATTTATATTTACTTTATCTTCAACATTAAGTTTTGCTCTTCTTTCATCTAAGAGAATGAGTATATTTTAGTGGCAAAGGCACATACTCTGTCAGACTAAAAACCTGCTTGGGTAATCTGCATAACTTTGTGCAAATTACTTCATTTCTCTATGCCTCAATCTCATCTTCTGTGAAATGGGGGTATTGACAGTACCCATTTCGTAGGGCTTCATGGAGGACTAAATATGATAAGTATCTAACGAGGTTAGCACAATACTTTGCAGAAGGCAAGTGACCAAGAAATGACACCTGTTTTCAGTTTTCCCTGTAGCATCACAAGCACCTGATTCCCTACTTCCCTCCCTGTGAATGCGAGGCAAGTAATCCAGGTTGAATTCCAATAAATCAGAATTTGGGAGAGAAATACCCAATGGCTGTAGTAGATAGAGATTGGTAAGGGAAGATGATGCAATTAACATTTATGTTAGTATTCAATGTGTTTTAACTAAATATATTTTAATTATCATCATCACAATTATTACTTAAAAAAAGTTGCTTTTACCTAAATCTTCATCAATCCTTTCTATATTTTGCAAGATATGTACAACCTCACTTAATACCATGTGTTTCCATGTGAGTTTTATGAAGTTAGTACCTAATGCTTTCATAGGCAATACATTCTCCCAGGCTATTATGGAATGCAAGGATTTCATTTCAGAGAAACATAATTGCTATAACATATGGGTACATTTATGATCCTATATAAATAAAAAAAAATGCTAGGGTATATTTTCCCATGGCTGCGCTCTAGGAGTAGCTTTAAAATTGTTTTTGTTTCTAAGATAGGAATAGTTCATATATAAGAACTGGTGATTCATTCATTAATCTTTAAAAGTTAAATTACAGCTCTATGTATTGCATTGCATTTTAATGTCCCCAAATGAGTCAAAAACAAAAACTAGGATGGTAAGTGAGATGACTTATGCCATGGTAGTGTTCTCAATAATGAACTGCTCAATGTGGCCTGTTAGTTCTCAGATCAATTTTCTAACACCCCTCCACCTATACATACACCTATACATATATATGTATGTATATACATGTGTATATGTGTGTGTGTGTGTGTGTGTGTGTGTGTGTGTGTGTGTGTGTACACTTTTTTTCTTGCAGACACTTTCTGGCTAGTTTTGGCCAATGAAAGATACTGGTGGGAGATTGGAGGACAAGGTATTTTCCACACCCCTCATTTGCTTGAGATGGGGAGAGCCCTCTCTGGCAGTGGTTGTATCTCATCAGGGTTATAGCTTTTGCAGGATGGCCCTTGATCATTGTTCCAGCTAACCCTGGGCAGTCAACTGGTGGAACTAACTCTTACTGTACAGGTTGGCTTTTAGGATGGTCCCCTCATCTCTTCCTCTTCTAGTTCCTCTAGACCTAAAAGTAATCAGAGATTCCTTCTGCTACCAATTTCTGGGTTGTCTCAAGGACCCATCTTTGGCTTTTCAGCTCATCCAAACACTTCACGTCTTTCTGTTGGCTTACCTGACGTAGACCTTGATGTTTACAGTAGGATATTTAGTGAGTTTAGCAATTTGGATAGATAAGGATACACCTTTGAGTTTTTATCTACATGTAGCAGGTACATAGTATGTAGCCTTAGTAAATTTGGGCTGTTGTAAAAAAAATGCCACAGACTGGGTGGCTTATAAACAACAGAAATTTTTTTCACACAGTTCTGGAAAGCTAGGAAGTCCAAGTCAGAATGCCTGTATGGTCATGTTCTAGTGAGGAACTTTTTCCTGGTTCATAGCCAATGGCTTCTCACTGTGTCCTCACATGACGGAAGGGGCTAAGGAGCTCTCTCGGGTTTCTTTAATAAAAATGCTGATCCCATTCATGAGGGCTAAACCCTCATGACTTAAGCACCTCTCAGAGCCCTACCTTCTAATACTATCACATTGGGCATTAGGATTTCAACATGGAATTTTGGGAGGAAACAATGTTTAGATCATAATAGTAGGGAATGGGGAAGTTTCTGGAATCTTATTCCTTTGAATGCTGGGAGTAAATCTTTGTTTCTTAGAACACTTCTTAGGACTTGAATGCTTGAGACAAAAATTTATTAGGCTGTAGCTATTTCCTTATCAAAATTCTTGCACTCCTTATCCTCAGCTGAAATTTGCACAATCTTTTTTTTTTTTTTTTTAGTTGATAAGCAAAAGGACAGAGAAAGAGAACATGGAGGCATCTATGCATCCCTCTTGTCAGCTTAGAAAATTTACTTCAACTTCACGCTCTTTTGCATTGATCTTTAATTTTCATGAAATAAGGAACAGTTTTTTCCAAAAAGAGGTAGGAGTGTTGATGGACTGACTGTTGCTGTTGGGTGTAATACATTGTATGGAGGAGGCTCATCATAGATATGAAAGATCTTTCTCCTTCTGCTCTGATCTTCTCTTTCACAGGGAGAAATGTTAAAATAATTGATTTATTCCGTAGGAATGTTATCCATAATGAGTTGCTCACAGTGTATGGATATGTGTACTAATTTTAAGCCATGAAAGTGCCAAAAAGAATGTTCAAGAACACCAGGTTATTGCTTGGCCAAATAATCTCCTTATTCACTGTTTTATGTAATCCCATAGATTGGATTGAGACTATTTGCTGTCAGGCTCTACTTTTGATTGCTTCTAATTTCCTTATGCTCCTTTGAAAGAACACAAAGTCAGATAACTAGGCAATGGTGATTCCAAGCAGAAGAGGATTAATTTCTTCCATTTAATAGTATCGTTCTTGATAAAACAGCATGCTATTTTGGAGATAAAGGGCCAGAGAGACACATCTATTAATTTCTAAGATGCTCAAGATTCATAGCCCAGCACATAATTTTTTGTGTAAAGAGAAACTCACAACAACTATGACGACAAAATTCTCCTTTCAGCGAGAGGATATTTCCTGCCAGTAACTTCATGACCCTCATATAACTTAAATTTATGGTTTGAGATAATTTTTTTGATATTGGATTCATGTTTCTTGGACATATTCCGTAAACATTCTTACAAAGATTATTTGGAAAAGTTCTTGACAACTTTATATATATATATTTCTTACAAGTTTCATTGCCAAAATAAACTAGCCCAGGGTCAATAACTGTCTTTCAGTCTCTGTCTTTTTTTTTTTTTTTTTTTAAACATTTGGGAATCTTATCTAGGGAAGTCACTGAGGAGACTAGTGATGTTTCTATTTAATTAAAGGCTTGTAAGCTAAAGTTCAGTAAACATTTGGAATGTAAGATGAATAAAGCAAGTTCTTAGGACAGTAGGTTATCAAATTTTAGCATTTATCAAAATCACCTGGAGAGCTTGCTGAGCTCCATCCCCAGAATTTCTAATTCAATAGCTCTAAGGTGGAAACCCAAAATTTGCATATCTAAAAAGTTCCCCAGTGATGCTGATGCTGTTGATCTACAAATCACAAAAAGAATATAAAAACATATGATTAGAATGTGATTTGTACACTCGAAAAATCACGAGGATGCATAAGGTGGGATAAATGAAAGAATAATTAAATCCATTGTAGGAGAGGGGTATTGATCAGGAAACACTTCAGGAAAGGATGATACCTGAGCAGGATTTTGTAGCATGAATGAGGATTCAAAGAGGAACAGTAGAGGATAGAGAGGGAATTTTTGTTAAATACCAACATGTAGAAATGTACAGAGGCATGCCAGAGCATGATTTCTTCGTTCATTTAACACATTTTAGTAATAGCCATTACATCTTGAGAATAAATAGTGAAAAACAATGTGCTTATAAACATACTCATTGATAGGTCACTTGGCTGAAGTATGTGTAGCAGAGTGCCCTAACAGGATTTGGGTCTGGAAAAATGGCCAAGAGCCATATATCATCCATTAGTGACTCATGGATGATATATACCATGCTAAGGAGCTTGGATTTCCTCCTCTAGGTAGTGAGGAGTATTTTGGGAAGATCCTTCTGGCAACAGTGGGGAATGGATTGGAAGGAAACAATAAGACCAGAGTTGCAGAGATCAGTAGAATGGTTATTGCAGTAATCTGATCAAGAGATGATGAAGGACCCAGCAAAGTTTTATTTCATTTTTGAGTCATATAACATATAAACGTAGTTTTGTGCATTTTTCTTTCTTCATAAACCTATCACCTAGCTCCTGCTTCCATTAGAATGTTAACTGTGTAGGGGCTAGGTGATTAGTTTTGTTTATTGTTTTTAATCAAAGCCTGTTTGGTTGCATATAGGTTCAATTAGTATGAAGGAAAGCATATTGTTACATAAGCACCTAAGCAAGTAATGGGGAGTAATTTAGACAATAAGGAAAACAATATTGACCAGCGATTTTTTGGAATATTTTAAAAACCACTTTTAAATAATTTATTTCCAGTTAAGTCTCCACGTTAGGCTATGAATCTATTGACATTCTAAATTTAAAACTGTATTCAGATTTATGGAATAGTTGGGACACTGGTGAAATACTATGTAGAGCATAGAACACAGAAATTCTGCTAACTCCAAAGAATATCCAATCAGGGTCATGAGAACCACATAGGTGATAGTCCTCATACCCAAATTCTTTTAGGTCAGTTCATGTCAGATTATGTTTTCCATTCTTGCCATGCCAAAATGTCCCATTTGATGAATACAGCTGCAATACTTGAGGTGAGCAGAATTTGTAAAATGATATTCCAAAGATGTCCTGCTCTAATCCCTGGCATCTGTGCCTAGCAATTGTCAATCTCATGACTATATTATCCATGTGACATGATGTTAAGGTAAGTAGAATAGTTTTTGGACCTGATCTAATCACACAAAGCCTTAAAAACAGAGTTTTCTCCAGCTGATAGCAGAAGAGAAGCCAGGGGAAGTTGATGTATGAGAGGCATTCAAGGACCCAGTGCTGTTTGAAGATGAAAGGAACTACATAAGAAGAAATGTGAGTGGCCCCTAGGAGCAGTGAGTGGCCCACTGTTGACAGCCACCAAGGAAAAGGGAGCCTCAGACATCCAAGAACTGGAGTCTACCAGTGACTGAATTAGCTTTGCTATGGCCTGAATTATATCCCCCAAGAGTATATGCTAAAGTCCTATTTCCTACAGCCAGAATGTGACTGTATTTAGAGAGAGGGTCTTTAAAAAGGTAATTAAAATGAAATCATTAGGGTAGGCCCTAATCCAATATGGTATTCTTATAAAAGGAAATTAGGACACTGACATGCACACAGGAAAGACCAAATGAAGACAGTAGAAGGTGGCCATCTGTAAGCCATCCCCTCCAGCACTGTGATGTTGGACTTCTAGCTTCCAGAACAGTGTGAAAATAAATTTCTGTCATTTAAGCCATTTACTCTGTGGAGCTTTGTTATTGCAGCTCTACTAAACTTGGAAATGGATTTTCTCCCACCATAATTTTGGTCTTGGGAGACCATAAAAAAAGAACTTAGAGGAGACCATCTGGACTTCTGACCTATAGAATTGTGAGCTAATAAACAGATATTTTTAAGTCACTCAATTTGGGGTAACTTGTTATGCAGCAAAAGAAAACTAATACAATATCCTAAGTTAATAATTCATGAACGTGCCATTTAAATATTTTAGAGTTGTACTTTAAGATTTTATATCTTGAAAATGTCAATCAAATGCATTCTTCACTTCAGACAGAAACTAGGCTGGTTTTAGACTTGTTCAAATTAAAAAAAAAAATGTTGACATTTTTCTCTATGGCAAGAACAAAGGGAATACCTATAGCAATCTTCATTGCTGTAAACCAGTTTATGCCCAGCCTTCTATTGGAGGGTGGTGATGCTAAGCCTGAATCCAACTTGAATTAAAGTAAGAGGGGATTTGAGAAAGAGTCAGTGACTACAGTTGGTAGAGACTGGTACCAGATGATTGCTAAATTAATGTTTAACTCTCTGTAATTCAACATATTTTAATTCTTCTCATAATCATTACTTTTTAAATACGTAACTTAGAAAATCACAAATTACAGGATAAATTAGAAGTGCGTACTGGAGTATCCTTCCCAGGGCTCACGAATCAGAATCCTAGTACTAGTCCAGCAGGCCTCCCGCAAGGTGCGTCACCTATGACCTGCAGCTTTTCAAGCATTTCCTTCTGTAATACGTTACAGCTACGAGGATTAAATTGGTCCCTCCTACGTGGTTGACTGACACTACCAAGATAAATTTGTAGTTTTAGAAATGAAAACCAATGACCAAGAAGCACTTTTATTTCTGGTATAAATCACTACTACAGAGGAGATAGATGGGGTCAAGGGCAAAATTTGCAGGACTGTGGGGACTATTTGAGTTTTTGTCACATACTGCAATTTCCTCTCAATAATTTTGGAGTCTGAGTAGGCAAGTCATAGACATTTATCAAAATAACATGTATGTCTCATTTTTCCTAGAAAATGACTTATTTTTGACTTATATTTTGGAATAACTGTTTTTTTCACTTCCTGATCATTGTTCACTTACTCATAAAGTTGATAAATTTCCGTTAACTATTCCCATATGTTTCTCTACTTTGTGGATTATTATGCATAATTGCCCATTTTTCATACTCTGCATTTGAGTACTTTCCTAATAATAAGCTTTTCTCATCAGATTTTAGGCAAGAATAAAAATAGAGAGTAAAAAATAAAACTATTATGAGGATTAATGACAACTTTAGGAGAGGCTTGGGATAGCAGAGTGATATTATTGGCTTACCTTTGTTCACTGATGTTTTATTATCACCTAACATAGCACCCACAAGGCATATGGTATTTATTACACAAATGAATGGGAACTCTGGATTACTTTTAGGCTTTTTCATTATTGAGCTTGAATAGTTTCTCAGATATATATTGGCTTATATGTATATTGTGTGTGTGTGTGTGTGTGTGTGTGTGTGTGTGAATTTTCTATTAACATCTTTTGTCACGTTACTGATTGATGCTTTTACTATTAACCTGTAAAACATAGCAAGGCACAGTTAAGATAGTGGAGAAGTAGGAAGACCAGGATTTCCCTCCTCCCTCAAACACAGCTGTATTGAGGTCAGATCACTCGGAACACCCAGGAAATCCATCTGTGGAGTGGCAGAAGGATGTCCACAGGTAGAGGGAGACAGGTTGGCAGGATGGAGGTGTGTGTATATGAATTGGGGGAGATAAAGCAATGTAGGCATGTAGGGGAGGGAATCCCTTCTGTGGAGAGACTAAAGGGAGAGAAAGAGAGGCTGTGAAAGTACAGTATCAAGTTAGCACAAGAGGAAAACTTCTCTGGACCACCGACTAGAAAATGAGAAATACAGACAGTGCCAGTTTCAATTCTGCAAACAATATTAGAAGCTGAAACTTAAAGGTTTCAAAAGTGCACGACTTTCTCCGGAGTGAAGCCAGAGCCAGGGTGCTCTCCTGGGGAGGAAGGAGCTGGTGGGGGCCTTGGTAGCCATCTCAGGAGCACGCTGGGAGAAAGCAGTCCCCTTCCTCGAGTGCTGTGGGAAGAGGGTTTATTGTCCCCATGGACAAAAGACCCTGCAGGCACCAGCCAAAGACCTTTTACCAGCAGGGTGGAGTGGCACTACCCCAGAACAGAATCCATGGAGTACAGGGCCCATTAAGACATTGGGTTTTGAATCCCAGAGGAGCACCTAGGAAGTCAGGGAGAGTATGGAGCAGGACAGGCTGCCTGCCTGGGCTACTCTGTGAGGGCTGCCTGAGCAGTGTTTTTGAGACACCCCATCAGGGGAGGAGAGATTGGGGTGTCCCCACTTTCACCACAACACCAACAGGGTGGAGCTTCAGGGTGGGGGCACAGCTGCCCCCAGAGGAGCCGGGACCTGCTTACACCACACCCCGCCCAGCTGTGCCTGACGACTGCTTATCTACTGGAGTAGAACTGACACTGACATAACCAGACAGGCTAATGGCCTCTCCCCACCAGATCAGCACGGCCAACAGACGACTGGTTGTGTCTGTTTCTTTCTTTTTTCTTTTCTCTTCTTTCTTTATTATTTTTTTTCTTTGTACATGCTTCTATTTTTGTTTTGGAATCAGGCTCATAGTTTCTGATCTGTTTTTCATCAATACATATATATGTATTTGTTTGATCAGGCATTTTTATTTTCTTCTTTTTCCACCTGTTCTCTTTCTTCATCTTCTTTATTTTCCACTCTCTCTCTGGATTTAGCCTTATAGGTTTTTGATTGTCTGTTTGGTCTTCTTTTGTCCCCTTTTATTTTTCTCTTTTTATGAGATCAGACTCTCCTCCCCCATCCCCCACTTTTCCATATGTGTCCCAGGGTTACTTCAACAAACAAATCAAAGCACAGGTCCAAACACTCAACCACTGCAAGCAAGGAGGAGCTCTGCAGAGGACTGACCGGGGGAAAGAGCAGCCACACACAACAACAGGGTGCACACAACATACGCCAAAAACACTTCCTGAAGTGTCAGGCCCTGGACAGTGTATGACCCCTTTTTAATATAATAATTGTCACAGGTGTAGGATATATAACAAATTTTTAAAACATGCAAAAGACAGAAACTTAGCCAAAATGACAAAGGAATCTCCCCAAAAGAAATTTCAAGAAGAAATCACAGCCAGATAATTGCTGGAAACATACATAAGCAATATATCTGAATAAGAATTTAGAATAACAGTCCGGAGGCTAATAGCTGGGCTTGAAAAAAGCGTAAAAGACAGCAGAGAAACTCTTGCAGTGGAGATCAAAGACCTAAGAACTAGTCATGATGAATTTGAAAATGCTATAACAGAGATACTAAATAAACTAGATACGGTGACAGCGAAGATGGAAGAAGCAGAGGAAAGAATAAGTGAAATGGAAGATAAAATTATGGAAAATAATGAAACTGAAAATAAAAGGGAAAGGAAATTAGTAGATCATGAGGGGAGAATTAGAGAACTAAGTAATTCCATGAAGTGACACAGTATCCATATCATAGGAGTCCAGAAGAGGATGAAAGAAAGGGGCAGAAGGTTTATTTGAACAAATTATAACTGAGAACTTTCCTAATCTGGAGAAGGAAACAGGCATCCAGGTCCAAGAGGCATAGAGAACTCCCTTTAAAATCAACAAAAACAGGTCAACACCATGACATATGATAGTGAAACTGGCAAAATACAACGATAAAGAGAGAATTCTGAAAGCAGCTGGGGGCAAATGGGCCTTAACCTACAAGGAAAGACACATAAGGACAGTAGCAGACCTGTCCATTAAACTTGGCAGGCCAGAAAGGAGTGGAAGGAAATATTCAATGTGCTGAATAGGGAAATATGCAGCCAAGAGTCCTTTATCCAGCAAGGCTGTCATTCAGAATGGAAAGAGAGATAAAGGCTTTCCCAGGCCACAAAAACTGAAGGAGGTCATGACCACTAAATCAGACCTGTGGAGATCCTAAGGGGGACTCTGTGAGTGGAAAGCAGCGAAGACTACAAAGGACCAGTGACGTCACCACAAACATGAAACCTCCAGATAACACAATGGCACTAAATTCATACCTTTCAGTAATCACTTTGAATGTAAATGGACTAAATGCCTCAACCAAAAGATATAGGGTATCAGAATGGATACAAAACAAGGTCCATCTATTCCATCTATATGCTGCCTATAAGAAGCTCATTTTAGACAGGAAGACATCTGCAGATTAAAAGTGAGGGGATGGAGACCCATCAATCATGCTAATAGATGTTGAAGGAAAGCTGGAGTAGTCACACTTATATCAGACAAACAAGATTTTAAAACAAAGACTGTAACAAGAGATGAAGAAGGGCATTATGTCATCATTAAGGCATCTGTCCATCAAGAAGAGCTAACAAGTCTTAAATACAGAGAACAAACTGAGGGTTGCTGGAGGGGAGTTGTGTGTGGGAAAGGGCTAAATGGGCAAGGGGCATTAAGGTGGACATTTGCTGGGATGAGCACTGGATGTTATATATAAGTGATGAATCACTAAAGTCTGTTCCTGAAATCATCATTACACTATATGTTAACTAACTTGGATTTAAATTTAAAAAAAATAAATGAATTCATTAAAACAATGAAATAATAAAAAAATGGATTAAACAGTCTAGGGGGAAAAAAAGAGCTAAGAATTATAAATATGTCCTCAACGTGAAAGCACCCAAATATATAAATCAATTAATGACAAATATAAGCAAACTTTTGGATAATAATATTGTAATTGTCAGAGACTTTAATACTCTGCTTAGAGCAATGGACAGGTCATCTAGGCAGAAAATCAGTAAGGAAACAATGATTCTGAATGACATAGTGGGTCAGATGGAATTAATGGATATATTTGGAACTTTTCATCCTAAAGCAGTAGAATGCACATTGTTCTCAAGTGCACATGGAACATTCTACAAAATAGATCACATACTGGGTTACAAAACAGCCCTCAACAAGTACAAAAAGATTGAGATCATACCATGTGTATTTTCAGATCACAGCACGAATGAAACTTGAAATCACAAGAAAAAAATTAGGAAAGTCCCCAAATATGTGGAGGTTAGAGAACATCCTACTAAAGACTGAATGGGTTAACTAGGAAAATCAAATGAAAATGAAAACACGACTGTCCTAATCCTTTGGGATGCAGCAAAGGCAGTACTAATAGGAAAATACATTGCAATTCAGGGCTATTTCAAGAAGCAAGAAAGGTCCCAGCACACAGCCTAAACTTATATCTAAAGGAACTAGATATATGGGCAGCACATAAAGCCCAAAGACAGCAGAAGAAGGCAAATAATAAGATTAGAGCAGAAGTAGATGATACAGAATAAAACACACACACACACACACACACACACACTCACACACAAACAGTAGAACAAATCGATGAAGAGCTCATTTTTTGTAAGAATAAACAAAATTGATAACCCCCTAGCCAGACTTCTAAAAGAGAAAAGAGAGATGACCCAAATAGATGAAATCATGAATAAAAGAGGAGAGATTACAACCAATACCACAGAAATATAAGCAATTATTAGAGAATACTATGAAAAATTATCTTCCAACAAACTGGGCGATCTGGAAGAAATGGAAACATTCCTAAACATTCACATACTACCAAAACTCAGTTGGGAAGAAATAGACAATTTGAACAGACTCATAACCAGTAAAGAAACTGAATCAGTTAAAAAAAAATCTCCCAACGAAAAAGAGTCTTGGGCCAGATTACTTCCCAGGGGAATTCTACTGGGCATTTAAAGTAGAGTTAATATCTATTCTTCTCAAACTGTTCCAAAAAACAGAAACGGAAGGAAATCTTCCAAACTCATTCTATAAAGCTGACATTACTTGATTTCAAAACCAGACCAAGACCCCACTAAAAGGGAGAATTACAGGTGAATATTCCTGATGAATGCAAAAATTCTCAACAAGATACTTAGCAAATTGAATTCAACAGTACATTAAAAGAATTACTCAACATGATCAATGGGATTCATTCTTGGACTGCAGCCTGGTTCAATATTCGCAAATCAAATGTTGTAATACACCACATTAATAGAAGAAAGGATAAGAACTATATGATCCTGTCAATAGATGCTAAAAAAAAAAAAAAAAAAGACACCAAAAAAAACCCCAAAAAAATATTTGCCAAAATACAGCATTCTTTCTTGATAAAAACCCTCAAGAATGTTGGGATAGAAGAAACATACCTTAACATCATAAAAGGCATACATTAAAGGCCCAGAACTAATTTTATCCTCAAGGGGAAAAGGAAAAATGCAGAGTTTTCCCCCTGAGATCAGGAACATGATAGAGATGTGCACTCTTACCACTGTTCAACATAGTGTTAGAAGTCCTTGCCACAACATTCAGACAACAAAATGAAATAAAAGGCATCCAAATTGGCAAAGAAGAAGTCAAACTTTCACTCTGCACAGAATACATGGTACTCTACATGGAAAACCCAAAAGACTCAAAACTGTAAATCACTCCCACACCCGCCCACACCCACACCCACATATAAAATAGTAAAACTATACCACAAATGTTGCAAATATTACTTTAAGCTTGGTTTATATTATTATTTTTTTCTAGAACTTTTTTATTCATGTAATTTTTTTTACTTCATATCTAAGAAAGATCTTCCCTAATCAGAGATCAGATATTCACCTACGTTTTTCTCATTTTAAATATATTATTTTTTAAACAGTTAATCCACTCGTCTATTTGGCATTTGATACATGCTTTGACATTAGGATCTAAATTGATTCTCTTTTTTTTTTTAATTTTTTATTTATTTCTAGGAGAGAGAGAGAGAGAGACAGCGTGAGCAGGGGAGGGTCAGAGAGAGAGGGAGCCACAGACTGAAACAGGCTCCAGGCTCTGAGCTGGCACGAACCGCGAGATCATGACCTAAGCGAAAGTGGGACGCTTAACCGACTAAGCCACCCAGGCGCCCCTAAATTGATTCTCTTTTGGTCAATCAGCTAATGTATTCAGTTGAAGGAAATTCACTCTGGGGGTTTAAGCAGAAAAGGAATTTATTAAATGGACATTGGGTAAATCACAGAGTTACCAAGAGGTTCGGAGAAGCAGTGTGGAAGCTATGCAGATAGCACAGTCCAATACTATGTTTCATATCTGTTCTTTCTGAGGGCTTATTGCTACTCTGGCTGAAACACCTGTTCCTTTGGTGTAACTGGTCCTCCATTCAAAATCTAGGGCAAGTATGTGTATTATCTACTAGAGTCTGGGAATAGGTCACACGTTAGCTCAAGGGAAATTAGTAAACACCTGCATTTTCAATCACAAGAGTGGAAGACAGTTTTTTACTGTCCCCAAAACTCATACGGTAGAGAGATGCAGGTGTTGAGATTACATACAGTTGACTCTTGAACAACATGCTTTGACTGTGTGGATCCACTTATACATGGATTTTTTTCAATATAGTTTAGTAATGTGCATGCATTTTCCTTATGTTTTCTTAATATTTTCTTTTCTCTAGTTTTTCTGTAAGAATATGGTATATAATACATGTAACAAAATATGTTAATCAACTATTTATATTATTGGTAATGCTTCCAGTCTGCAGGAGGCTATTAGTAATATTAAGTTTTAGGGGAGTTGGAAGTTGCACATGGATTTTTGACTGCACATGGGTTGGCATCCCTAACCCCTGTGTTGTTCAAGAGTCAACTGTACTTTTCTTTCTTGAAACTGTAGACAACTATATCATTAAATACACGAAGCATATTTACAATACAATTTTTTTATATGGGGAATATTGTGTTGTAGGGAATGGGACCGTGGATATTAATATATACTACCCCTGGTGAAGAGTTCAAAATATGATCTTTGTGTTAAAACTGCTGGCGTTTAATTCCATCTTTGCCATATACTAGCTCTGTGATCTTAACCAAATTAAATCTCTCTTAGCCTTAGTTCACCTGTTAACTGGAGATCTCAATATCCACTATGCTGTCATGAATATAACTGAAATGAGGGGAAGTGCATCATAGCACAGTGCTTGACACAGAATATGCACTTAACAAATGTTATCATTTATAAGTTACAGTCATGGGTTCTGTTTCTGCTCAAGCTTGACTACTGTTTTCGCTCATATACTTTGGTCTATTAAATATCATCGAAAGGGAGAAATAGGGAACTCTGTACATTCCACTCGCACCCATCTCTCAAACGGAAAAGGCCTGAAGCCATAGGAACCCTTACAGAATTGCAGGAGTTTGGGAGGAAAAGGGGGCAGAATCTGCTGAGAAAATAACCTTATAGGTGCACGAGTGCAAACTGGGGAAGATAAAAATGGGCCGGGGCCTGGAGACACGGAGGGAGGGGACGGAGTCCCCTTTGTGGGGAGCCATGGTGAGTTGAAGGAAAAAGAAAGAGCGGCTGAAACTGCTCGAAGAACTGTCCCTGTCCCTGGAGAAGAGAAAAACCTTGGCTCAGGACAGAGAGTGATCCGGTTTCCAGCTATGGAACTGACTTTGAGCTGAATGCCTGGGTTCCAGGCGGCGCCAGGAGAAACTGCTCCTCTGCTCTCCCCCTCCACCCAGAGGGGAAGTGGCATGGCCTGAAGCTGCTCCACCCCTCTTCCAGCTGGACTCAATCCCCAGTGGGGAAGCGGCTGGCTTGAAACTGCTCAGAAGTACTCAGCCTGCGGGTTTATATTTCGGGGGGACATCAATAAAGCCTGCAGACTAAGATCTGGAAATGAGGCATGGCTTGAGACACAGAACATGGCCCATATTGCCCACACCCATGGCACAGGGAGCTCGGACCCAAAAGAGTGAGTTGAAACAATTGGTTAGAGAAGGGACTGGGGCACCGCCATTTTTCTCCCCACAACCACCAAGGAGGGACCTCAGGGAGTGACCCACAGGACATAGTGGAGGCTAAGACCCACCTACACCCAACCACGCCCATCCCTGCTAGAGAGCTGCTTTTTTCATACTGGAACCTGGGCCAAAACCAACATGGATGCACTTCCGTGATTAATTCGAGATCAATTCTTTCTGTTCAAATATATTTTCCCTTGTCTCATTCGTATCCCTCTCCTCTGCTAGACTGGGCACTCTGGTCATTGGTTTGCTTAAACAGTCACATTTAACCCATTCTCTAGATGTATATTCTACACCTCCACCGCTACCTTTCTATTTCTCTCTCTCTGGAGTAATCAGACTATATAGTTTCTCTGAGGAACAATATCTTCGTTTCTTTCTCCTCACCTCTTACCACAGAGGACTTTCTCTCTCTGAATTAAGCCTCTTAGTCTCTCTGCCTGGTCACTTCCTCCCCGCCCTGTCATTTCTCTCTTTGTATATGCTCTTCCATCAGCACTGCATACAGTCTGCTCTTTTTTTGTAGCTGGGAATTCTGGTTTTAGGCTTTTAGACTGTCCTTTGTCTTTCGGTTTTTTTTCTTTTTTCTTTTCTTTTCTTCTTTCTTTATTCATTTTTATTATTTGTTTTTCCTCCTTCAACTTTTTTCTTTTTCTTTTTTTCTCTTTTTCCTTTTCTCTTTCAGTTTGCTTCTTTGTCGGATATCTCTGTGCATTTGTGTGCCTTTGTTCCCTTTGTCTGTAGGTTTTCTTTTCCAGGGCTACCTCAAGAAACACGCCAAAGTACACATGGTGGAGAGTCCCAAATACCACTATGAGCAGGGATATAAAATAACCAAAGTCTCAACAAGAGAGACCAAGAGACATCATTCAAAGAACACTTCCTGAATGGACAGGTCCTGAACAGTCAAAGAGCCTTCTTTAATACAGCAGTACTTGCAAGTGCAGAGTGCATAACAAGCTTTTAAAATGAAAAAGAGACATAAAGCTAGCCAAAATGAAGAAATGGAAGAACTCTCCTCTAAAGAAATTCCAGGAAGAAATGATAGCTAAAGAACTGCTCAAAACAGATATAAGCAATATAACTGAACAAGAATTTAGAATAATAGTCTATTATTAATTGCTGGGCTTGAAAAAGGCATGGAAGACATCAGAGAAACTATTGCTACAAAGACCATGGAGCTTAAAAATAGTTGTGATGAATTAAAAAAATGCTATAAATGAGATGCATAATCAAACAGAGGCATCCAATGCACAGATTGAAGAGGCAGTGAGGGGAATAGGTGAATAAGAGGACACAAGTATAGAAAAAGAGGAGTTGAGAAAAAGAAAGATAAACTGATCCAGGAACACAAAAGGAGAGTTCTAGAGCTGGGTGATACAATGAAACAGAACAATATCCATACTATAGGAATTTCAGAAGAGGGAGAAAGAGGGAAAGGTGCTGAAGGAGTCCTTGGACAAATTCTAGCAGAGAAGTTCCCCAATCTGGGGAAGGAAACAGACACTGAAATTCAAGACACACAGAGAACACCCCTCAAACGTAACTTGAATCGATCTTCTGCATGACATATCATAGTGAAACTAGCAAATTATGAGGACAAAGAGACAATTCTGAAAGAAGTTAGGGATAAAAGGGCCCTAACATATTCAAAGGGAGACCTATCAGAGTGGTTACCGACATATCTACTAAAACTTGGCAGGCCAGAAAGGAATGGCAGGAAATCTTCAATGTGATGAACAGAAAACATATGGAGCCAAGAATCCTCTGTCCAGCAAGCCTGTCATTCAGAATAGAAGGAAAGATAAAGATCTTCCCAAATAAACAAAAATTGAAAGAATTCGTCACTACTAATCCAGCCTTACAAGAAATCCTAAGGGGGACCCTTTGAGGGAAATGTCGCAAAGAACGCAAGTACCAGAGACACCACTACAAGCATGAATCCTACAAAGAACACAATGACTCTAAACCCATATTTTTCAATAATAACGCTGAATGTAAATGGACTAAATGCTCCAATCAAAAGACCTAGGGTAGCAGAATGGATAACAAACAAAATCCATCTATTTGCGATCTACAAGAGACTCATTTTAGATCTGAGGACACCTTCAGATTGAAAGTAAGGGGATGGAGAAATACCTATCATGCTACTGGAAGTCAAAGGAAAGCTGGAGCAGCCATACTTATATCAGACAAACTGGACTTTAAAGTAAAGGCAGTAACAAAGGGTGAAGAAGGGCATTATATAATAATTACAGGGTCTGTCCATCAGGAAGAGCTAACAATTATAAATATCTATGCACTGAATATGGGAGCACCCAAATACATAAAACAATTAATCACAAACAGAAACAATCATATGAGTAAGAATGTGCTAATAGCAGGAGACTTTAATACTCCACTTACAGCAATGGATAGATCACCTAGACAGAAAATCACCAAAGAAACAATGGACTTGAACGACACATTGGACCAGATGGATTTGATGGATATGTTTAGAACTCTACATCCTGAGGCCATGGAATTCACTTTCTTCTCAAGTGCACATGGCACATTCTCCAAGATAGAGCACATACTGGGTCATAAAGCGGCCCTCAAGAAATATAAAAGAATTGAGATCATACCATGCACACCTTCAGATCATAATGCTATGAAACTTGAAATCAACCACAGGAAGAAGTCTGGAAAAGCTCCAAAAACATGGAGTTTAAAGAACACCCTACTAAAGAATGAATGGGCCAATCAGGCAACGAGAGGAGAAATGTAAAAATATATGGAAACAAATGACAATGAAAATACATTTCAAACTCTATGGGATGCGGCAGACAGTCCTAAGAGGAAAGTACATTGCACTCCAGGCCAATTTCATGAAATTAGAAATTAGAAAAAGCGCAAGTACAAAATCTAACAGCGCACCTAAAGGAATTAGAAGTAAGCAACAATAGCACCTGAAACCCAGTAGGAGAAGAGAAATAATAAAAATCAGGGCAGAAATTAACAATACAGACTCCAAAACAACAACAACAACAGCAACAACATTTGAACAGATCAATGAAACCAAGAGTTGGTTTTTTGAAAAGATAAACAAAATTGACAAACCTCTAGCCAGGCTTCTCAAAAAGAAAAGAGAGAGCATCCAAGTAGAAAAAAATCATGAATGAAAATGGACTGATTACAACCAACCCCTCAGAAATACAAGCAATTATCAGGGAATACTATGAAAATTTATATGCCAACAAACTAGACAACTTAGAAGAAATGGAAAAATTCCTAAACACACACTCACTACCAAAATTCACATGGGAAGAGATAGAAAATCTGAACAGACCCATAACTAGTAAAGAAGTTGAATCAGTTATCAAAAATCTCCCAGCAAATAAGAGCCCTGGGCAGATGACTTCCCTGGGAAATTCTACCAGACATTTAAAACAGAGTTATGGGGTGCCTGGGTGGCTCAGTCGGATGGGCAGCTGACTTTGACTCAGGTCTGATGTCATGGTTCGTGGGTTCGAGTCCCACTTCGGGCTCTGTTTCAGATTCTGTGTCTCCCTCTCTCCTTGAACCTCCCCTTCTCATGCTGTCTCTCTCTCTCTCTCTCTCAGAAGTAACTAAAACGTTAAAAAAAAAAACCCACCAGAGTTAATACTCATTCTTCTCAAGCTATTCTAAAAAATAGAAATGGAAGGAAAACTTCTGGACTCATTCTATGAAGCCAACATCACTATGATTTCCAAGCCAGACAGAGACTCAGCAAAAAAAGAGAACTACAGGCCAATATCCTTGATAAATACGGGTGAAAAATCCTCAATAAGATACTTGCAAATGGAATTCAACAGAACTAAAAAAGAATTATCCACCATGATCAAGTGGGATTTATTCCTGGGTTACAGGGGCTGGTTCAATATTCACAAATCAATCAATGTGATACATCACATTAACAAAAGAAAAGATAAAAACGATATGATCCTGTCGATAAATGCAGAAAAAGCATTGACAAAATACAGCATCTCTTCTTAATAAAGACCCTCGAGACAGTTGGGATAGAAGGAACTTAGGTAAACATCATTAAGCCATCTATGAGAAGCCCTCAGCTAACATCATCCTCAATGGGGAAAAACTGAGAGCTTCCCCTCTGATATCAGGAACACTACAGGGATTTCCACTCTCACCACTGTTGTTTAACATAGTGCTGGAAGTCCTAGCATCAGCAATGAGACAACAGAAGGAAATAAAAGGCATCAGAATTGGCAATGAAGAAGTCAAACTTTCACTTTTCACAGACGACATGATACTCGGCATAGAAAACCTGACAGACTCCACCAGAAACCTACCTACCATGAAATCAGCAAAGTTGCAGGGTACAAAATAAATGTACAGAAATTGGTTGCATTTTTATACACCAACAGTGAAGCAACAGAAAGAGAAATTAAGAAACTGATCCCATTTACAATTGCACAAAAAAACATAAAATACCTAGGAATAAACCTAACCAAAGATATGGGAGATCTATATGATGAAAATTAAAGAAAACTTATGAAGGAAATTGAAGAAGACACAAAGAAATCGAAAACCATTCCAGGCTCATGGATCGGAAGAATAAATATTATTAAAATGTCATTAGTATCCAAAGCAATCTACACATTCAATGCAATCCCAACCAAAATTGCACCAGCATTCTTCTCAAAACTAGAACAAACTATCCTAAAATTTGTATGGAGCCACAAATGACCCCAAATAGCCAAAGTAATATTGAAGAAGAAAACCAAAACGGAAGGCATCACCATCCAAGAACTTAGCCTCTACTACAAAGCTGTCATCATCAAGACAGTATGGTATTGGCACAGAAACAGACACATAGACCAATGGAATAGAATAGAGAACTCAGAATTGGGCACAGAAATGTATGGCCAATTAATCTTGACAAAGCAGGAAAGAGTATCCAATGGAAAAAAGACAGCCTTTTTAACAGATGGTGCTGGGAGAACTGGACAACAAAATGCAGAAGAATGAAACTAGATCACATTCTCACATGATACACAAAAATAAACTCAAAATGGATAAAGGACCTGAATGTGAGACAGGAAACCATCAAAACCCTAGAGGAGAAAGCAGGAAACAACCTCCTTGACCTCAACCGCAGCAATTTCTTACTTGACATATCTCCAAAGACAAGGGAATCAAGAGCAAAGATGAACCATTGGGACCTCATCAAGATAAAAAGCTTCTACACGGCAAAGGAAACAATCAATAAAACCAGTAGGCAACCGACAGAATGGGAAAAGATAGTTGCAAATGACATATCAGATAAAGGGCTAGTATCCAAAATCTAGAAGGAACTCACCAAACTCCACACCTGAAAAACAAACAACCCAGTGAAGAAATGGGCAGAAGATATGAACAGACACTTCTCCAAAGAGGACATCCAGATGGCCAACAGACACATGAAATGATGCTTAACGTCCCTCCTCATCAGGGAAATACAAATCAAAACCACACTGAGATACCACCTCACGACAGTCAGAGTGGCTAAAATGAACAAATCAGGAGACTATAGATGCTGGCAATGATGTGGAGAAACGGGCACCCTCCTACACTGTTGGTGGGAATGTAAACTGGTGCAGCCCCTCTGGAAAACAGTGTGAGGTTCCTCAAAAAAGTAACAATAGAACTCCCCTAGGACCCAGCAATAGCACTGCTAGGAATTAACCCAAGGGATACAGGAGTGCTGATGCATAGGGGAACATGTACCCCAATGTTCATAGCAGCACTCTCAACAATAGTCAAAACATGGAAAGACCCTACGTGTCCATCAACGGACGAATGGATCGAAAAGATGTGGTTTATCTATATAATGGATTACTACATGGCAATGAAAAGAATGAAATCATGCCATTTGCAGCAACATGGATGGAACTTGAGGGTGTTATGGTGAGTGAAATAAGTCAGGCAGAGGACAGATACCATATGTTTGTATGTATAGGTGGATTAGGAGGAACTTAATGGAGGACCATGGGGGAGAAGAAGGGGAAAAATAGTCGGGGGGAGGGAGGGAAGCAAACCATGAGAGACTCTTGAATGCTGAGAACAAACTGTGGGCTGATGGGGGGTGGGGGATAGGGAAGGGGGTGGTGGACATGGAGGAGGGCACTTGTTGGGATGAGCACTGGGTGTTATATGGAAACCAACTTGACAATAAACTAAGAAAAAAAATAAAAAAATAAAAAATAAAAAAAAAAGTCATAAGAAAGAGATATTTAAACCATCCAGAAGTTAGAAAAAGAAAAGAATGGATGAGGGACATGTCCTTTAATAATTCTCCATAAATATATCTCTTTTTCTTTACATGGACCCTTTGATTAACATTAGACTGCAGAGGTCCCAAGGTTTTCCTCTATGACAAATAAAAGAAATTTAGATCACCTATGTTCTAGTTAAGGGTAGATCCATAGGCATTAAAAGGAGACCATACCATCATCCTCTTACAAAACAAAGTGAGCTGAAGAGGTACATTCATCTTTCATCGTCCTCAAGACCCTCAGGAAAAAATTTGGAGTTAATTTCAAACCATGAAACAATGAAGAATAAAGTATCCAATGGTCCTGTATCGTAAAATATAGAAACATTAATTTTATCTGATATAATTTAACAAAAATAATGTTAACAAAATAAATATCAATGAAAGATGCAGTTCTTATTGTGAGAAGCTGGTGACAATTGCAATAGATATAAGAATAAAAAATCACTTCTTTCATAATGTTTTAAGGTCTCTGTAGCCTCTTCATACCACCATGGGGCCGTATTTTGTGGGAGGGGGATTAAGATATATAAGAATATAAGATACATCCCAATTCTATATGAAATTTTAAATTATGAAATGTTCAAATAAACACAAAATTGGAAAAACTAGTTCATTGAATCACTCTCTACTTTTCACCCAGATTTAATAACTACCAAGATTTTGCTATGTATGCTCTAAGTGAAATTAACATATTACATTTGTTTGGAAGTTAGCTCTAGAAGTTTTCATAGATATATGTTTACCATTTTTGATAAGCATATTTCAGAAGTGGAGCTGAATACTTCATATTGCATCATGGCAGAAAGCATATCTGGTTATCCCACGGTTATAATGCTCAGAGTGATCATTGATTTCAAGTGATGACAACCTGATTCCACCTTTGTAATTCTTATGAGCACTTTCATCTAATGGTGTAATCCACTGATGACTTTTTCTTGACTCAGGTATTACTTAAGAAGTACAAAATGATGGTTTTTCTAATTCTATGTTTTCTTGTACGTTTAATAGTTGAAAATTTCTTATAATTTACAGCTATTTGACCACTCTAAAATACGGAGGAGCCAGGAAAAGGGCAAAATAACTGCTCTACATTTTATTTAATAACTAATATTCAGGTATTCAGAATAAGGAGTTGGTATCCTAGTTGCTTTCAGTGGTGTCCGGTAAGGTTTTTGCTTGTCTGTTTATTGTTTTTTGTTTGTTTCTTTTTTGGTAGGATCTCTAGAGAGGAATTTGCAAGACAAATAACAAACCACTCCATAAACTTTTATACTTTCTTTCCTGGTTCTCTTTTGTTTTCCAATCATGCTTATTCATATACATATATACATTCTGTGATTTTTTTTATTGAGATACAATTGACACATAACACTGTGTTAGTTTCAGGTGTATAATATAAAGATTCAGTATTTGTATACATCGTGAAATGATCACCAGAGTAAGTCTAGTTGACATCCTGTCACCATGCATAGCTACAAACATTTTTTTTTCTTGTGATGAGGAGTTTTAAGATCTTCTCTCTTAGCAACTTTCAACTGTGCAATACATTAGTTACCATGCTGTACTTTGCATCTCTGGGACTTATTTACTTTACAGTTGGAAGTTTGTAATTTTTGACCATATTTACCCATTTTACCCACCCTCTATCCTGCCTGCCTACCAACTGCTGACCAGCCTCTGTTCAATGTATCTATGTTTTTTGTTAGTTTGTTTCTGTTTTGTTTTAGATTCCACATATAAGTAAGATTGTATGGCACTTGTCTTTCTCTGTTTACTTATTTCATTTAGCATAGCCGTCAAGGTCCATCCATGTTGTTGTAACTGGAAGGAGTTCATTCTTCATAATGGCAGGGTGGTATTCACTGTATAATATACTACGTCTTCTTTATCCATTCATCCATCTATGGACACTCAAGTTGTTTCCATGTTTAGCCATTGTAAATTAATGCTGCAATGAACATGAGGATGTTCATTAGTGATCAGTGATCTAACTAATAAGTTCTTTCTGAATTAGTGCTTTTAGTCCCATTGAGTATATTCTCAGAAGTAGAATTTCTGGATTATATCATAGTTATATTTTTAATTTGGGGGAGAACCTCCATACTATTTTCCATGGTGGCTATACCAGTTCACATTCCTGAGAACAGTGTGCAAGCATTCTCTTTTCTCTACATCCATGCTAACACTTGTTATTTCTTGACCTTTTTTTTTTTTTAATTTTCTATTTTTGTTTAAATTCTGGTTAACATGGAGTGCAGTATTGTTTTCAGGAGTAGAATTCAGTGATTCATCACATACAACACCCAGTGCTCATTATAAAATGTGCCCTCCTTAATACCCATCATCCATCTTGCCCATCCCCACCCATCCCACCTTAATCAATGGTCAGTTTGTTCGTTATCTTTAAAAGTCTCTTATGCTTTGTTTCCCTCTCTCTTCCCCTCCACCATATTTTTGTCTCTTTTGTTTCTTAAATTCCACATGAGTGACATCATATGGTATTTGTCTTTCTCTGACTGACTTATTTTACTTAGCATAGTACATTCTAGCTCCAACCATGTTGTTTCAAATGGCAAGACTTTATTCTTTTTGATGGCTGAGTAATATTCTACTGTGTATATAAACATATTCTTCTTTATCCGTTCATCAATCGATGGATACTTGGGCTTTCTGCATAGTTTGGCTATTGTTGATAATGCTGCTATAAACGTCAGGGTGCATGCATCCCATTTGAATCTGTATTTTTTATCCCTTGGGTAAATATCTAACAGTACAATTGCTGGATCATAGGGTAGTTCTACTTTTTAATGTTTTGAGGAGCTTCCATACTGTTTTCCACAGTGGCTTCATCAGTTTGCATTCCCACAAACAGTACAAGAAGGTTTCGCTCTTTCCACATACTCACCAACATCTGCTGTTTCTTGTATTATTAATTTTAATATTCTGACAGATGTGAGGTTTTGACCTACATATATTTGATGATTAGTGATATTGCATACATTTTTATATACCTGTTGGCCATTTATATGTCTGCTTTGGAAAAAATGTCTATTCAGACCCTGTGTGTATTTTTGAATTGGATTGTTTGCTTCCTTGCTATTGAATTGTATGAGTTTTAAAAAATACATTTTGGATATTGACCCCTTATCAGGTATATAATTTGCAAATGTTTTCTCCCATTCCATAGATTGCCCTTTCATTTTGTTGATTGTTTCTTTTGCTGTGCAGAAGCTTTTTAATTTGTTGTATTCCTACTTTGTTTTTGATTGTATTGTATTTGCTTTTGGTATGAAATGCAAACAAATCATCATCAAGATCAATGTCAAGGAGATCACTACCTATATTTTCTTCTTAGGATAATGTTATGGTTTTAGAGCTTTTTATATTTATGTCTTTAATCCATTTTGCATTAGTTTTTGTGTAGGGTGTAAGAAAGTGGTGCATTTTCATTTTTTGCATGTGGGCATTCAGTTTTCCCAACACCATTTATTGAAGAAGAGACTGTCCTTTCCCCATTTTCTATTCTCGGCTCCTCAGTCATAAATTAATTGACCATATATGTATGGGTATATTTCTGGGCTCTTCTATCTTATTCTGTTAATCTATGCATCTGCTTTTATGCCAATACCATAGTGTTTTGGTTACTATAGCTTTGTAACATAGTTTGAAATTAGGAAGTGTGATGGCTCTACCTTTGTTCTTCTTTCTAAGATTGCTTAGCTATTCAGGTATTTTGTGATTCTGTACAAATTTTAGGATTGCTTGTTCTGTATTTTTTATTAGTTCTGGGGGGAGGAGGAGTAGATTTCTTTCTTATGAGTTTTTATATAGTTCATGTGTTTTAGCCAATAACATTCAAAGGTTTTGTGATGCTCAGAATGTTGTTTGGTGAATGGGAGCCACTCCATATTGGCTCCTCTGTTCTTCTGATGTGGCCTGTTGGAAATGAATTACATTGTACATGGTACAGTACCCCCAGAGTCCAGTAGGAAGTCTTAAGTTCTGAGTGTGCAGTGATTTTAAAGAGTTATACAAAAGTCTTAAATCACACAGTTCAAAAGAAATATATTAGTAGTGACACATAACAGCCAATAAAATACAACGGATTTATCAATAAATTGAGTCCCATGGATGACACACATAGGACACATTCTAGCACTTTATCTCAATGAATATTGGTGACTAAAAAGCAATCCACAAGATCAAATAAATGTTGACAAGTCTACATAGATGATGCAGGTGATGAAATATCTCAGTAAACTTTGATCCACATTAAAGAACAAAATAAAATACAGTTACATGAATTCCTATACAATTAGCAAAAGTATGTGAAAAATTATTTTTTGAAATAACTGGTACAAAACATAAAGCAAAAAATAATTTTGAAGAAATTCCAGTGCCATGGTCATGCATACGCTTAAGGCAGATATTCTAATTTATATCAGAATATTTCATGGAGCACCTGGGTAGTTCAGTCTGTTCAGCAGCCAATCTGGTTGTGATTTCACAGTTGTCACACAAAGCCCCGTGTGGGCCTCCACACTGAATGTGGAACCTGCTTGGGCTTCTCCCTCTCCCTCTCTCTGCCCCTCTCCTACTTGCACTAAATAAATAAACATTAAAAAAAGAGAATGTTTCATTGGATATTAGTAGGCAGCCAAAAGAGGGAAAGCGTAAGAATTCTAACAGAAATTTGTGTTCAATGAAAACATAGTATGTAACAAAAATGGAAACACATGAATTTAATTATATTCAAAACCTAGAATACAATAATCTTCAAAATCATGTAATTTCAATCACAAAACTTGATAATCCATCATCTCTGTAGAAATTCTGTCATCACTGTCTGCAAAATACTGTTTTGTAAGTACTGTCATTATGTCCATTTGAAAAATCTATACCAAGAAACTTGAACTTAGTTTTATAGTAATATCTCATAATGAGATATTATCTCATGAGTTGTTTGATGAGTTGTTTGGTTTATGGCTTGCTATTTTTGGTGAAAACAGCAATACAAACTTATACTAAAGAATGTTAATTTCTTTCTTTGCTGTGATGTTTCCCATTGTTCTGTTCCCCTTTTAGAGGTAACACGATCACCACTGTGACTTTGGACTTAGTGGGCGGATAGTCTTTGATGACCGTCTCAGACCTAGGTATGTATTGCCTTTTAGCCAAAAAGGTATGTATTGCCTTTTAGCCATAATATAAGTTCTTCATGGCAGGCAAACTTGTAGATTTTGTGGTTGTTGTCGAAAATACTGTCTGTATGCTAGAAGATAAAACTGTTTTCTTCATAGTATCCAGATGGAGATGTTGTCAGGGGTAGTCAGATACTCCCTGGTCTCATACAAATTAGCCATGTATGTGGTGAGTTAAAAGTCAGTGTTCCTCAGAACAGTATATAAAACACCCTCTTTAAACTTATAAGAAGATTAAAACAATATTATTATACAATCAGGACACAGGTCAGACCGTTAGCTGTAAACAATTTCTGATACTTCCGTGAAGTTCTTCCCATTTGGTTTAAGATAGTACGTTAGTAAGAGTCCTTCAGAGAAACAGAGCCAACAGGGCACAGACATAAAGAGATTTATTATGGAGAATTGGCTCGCAGGGTTACGGAGGCTGTGACGTCCCATGATCTGCGATCCGCCAGCTGGAACCCAGGGAAGCTGGCGGTGCAGCTCTCGTCTGGGTCCGAAGGCCCAAGACCCAGAAGTGCTATAGGTGTCAGCCTCAGTCCGAGGAGAGGAGGAGATGCATATTCCAGCTCATCCAGTCAGGTTAGAGACAAAATTCTCCTTTCCTTGGCTTTTTTGTGTTAGTCAGGCCCCCAGTGGATTGTCTGATGCCCACACATCCTGGAGATGGCAGTCTGCTTTACTCAGTTTACCATTTCAGATGCTGATCTCATTTAGAAACACCCTCACAGATATAACCCAAAATAATGTTTAACCAAATATTTGGGTACTTTGTGACCCAAATATATATAATAATATATTATATATTTTATAATTATATATTATATAATTATATATATATTATATATTATTATATATATTATATATATTATAATATATATATTATATATAATATATAATTAGTCACCACAATTACTTTGATCAAGGTGATGATAGTAAGATGTATATGTACTCCTGCTGTAATTTTTTTATGTCTAGATTATCCTGAGGATTTTAAAAAATTTTTTTAATGTTTATTTTTGAAAGAGAGAGAGAGAGACAGAATGTGAGTGGAGGAGGGGCAGGCAGAGAGGGAGACACAGAATCCGAAGTAAGTTTCAGGCTCTGAACTGTCAGCACAGCTAACACATTTGCTAACAAATCCCGAAACTGGAACACGTCCTACATGCTCGGGGCTTACTCATTCTCTGTGTTATCTCTGCAAACATGGTATTCTAGGGAAATCCAGTGATTCATCAACTTTGATGCAAACAGATTGTTCTCAAATTTCCACTCTATAGAGTGGGAGTAATTTGCATGAGTATATGAATATGCATTCTTTTTTTAATGTTTATTTTTTTTCTTTTGAGAGACAGTGCATAAGTAGGAGGGCAGAGAGAGAGATGGAGAGAATCTTAAGCAGGCTTGATGGTCAGTGCAGAGCCCAATGTGGGGCTTGATCTTAAGACTGCCAGATCATGTCCTGAGCAGATAGCAAGAGTCAGTGCTTAACTCACTGAGCCACCCAGGAGCCCCCATTTGCATTCTTTTGGGAATGAGAGGATATCATGCAAAAATTGTTGAGTAGAAAAACATGCAAATAAATTTGAATTTTGTAAATAAAACCAAAAGTGAATTTTCTTTCTTAGTAGTACATTTCCAAAATAAGGCTGACACTGTTTGGTGTAGTGGAGTAGACTTAGACATAGCAACATATAAGTCATCTTTGGCCTTAAATTGATGGTGAATATTAGTGTTTTTTTAAGTCAAAATTTCCAAAAGTCCTGACTCATAGTTGTATATAAAAGCAAAGAGAATTAAAGCCCCTAAACTTTGCATTGCTTGGTTAGAGTAAGCTGCTGTTGGAACATAAGAATAAGGCAGCTCATGTTGAATTTACTTCATTTACTTAGTTCTCAAGGCAAAGGTGCTGTCTTTGATAAAATTTGCACTGCTTATACCATGTCAGCAAGGAATGAATTGCAAATGGACTACCATTTCAGTTTTAAGGTCCAAGAAACTGAAGAAACCCTTGGAGAAGTTCTTGGGGTGGAGGTTCCAATTCTGCCTGCTGAGAAATCGGCAATGATTTGTCAGTCTCAGCTTTATCCTGTGAAACACTTTCTTTGGCATCTGGGCCAAAAATTACTCATGATTTTTCAGCAAGCAAGGCCTTGGGTCAGAAGATATACCTAGTGCACATGGCCAAAATACTTGCCAAGGAAGCCAGGCAATGAATGAATATCTCTCTTTCAAATCGTTCTGAGTGGGCTTTTATTTTTCTCTTTTACGCTGGACTTTGATTTTGTCCATTGACTCCTCCCCCTGGAATGCCAATGAGTGTCTGTATACTTTTTAAAAAATTATAATCTCATTCGACTTTATGACCAAATTTCATACGAAAGCGATGCATCAGGGATCTGGCTCTAATGAAGTTGATAGCTTTTACAGTGGCAGAAAAGACTTCTTTCAATGTTATTGGCCAAGTCTTTGATACCAGTGCAAGCCAATCTGTACAGCAGTGCATTCCAGTGTCATGGATTGCTTCTCTCTTTACCAAAGCAACAAAACTAGGTATATTTCCAACCATCACAGGTGTTCCATTTTGCACAAAAGTCCCAAATTCTCTTTCAGTTTAAGTGTTCCTTGGCAAAAAAAAATGTCAAAAATTATGTTGACAGTCTTTGGAGTTTCTAAAAGGGGCTCACAAAATAAGAATTCTTACAGGAGTTCTTTTGTCCTTACAGAAGTAAAGTAATTTTATATGGTTAAGTGATGAAGGAAAAAGGTTTTTCCATCATGATTTGACTCAAAACATTAGATGAAATGTCAGTGATATTTGTATTGAATAATAGGACTTTACAGCGATACAGTTTCAATTTTAAGTTTTTGGTCCACAAATCAGCTTAACTATATATATAGCTCAACTATATATATACATTATAGATACATA